>JAODOY010004215.1:0-11078 GCA_025399855.1 Forbesichthys papilliferus
ACGTCTGGAGGAGGCCCCTGTCCATGAGATCTTCAACTCACACCTCCGGCGGAGCTTCTCTTGCATCCCTGTGGAGGCTGGGGACATAGAACCTGAGTGGGAAATGTTCAAAGCTTCCATTGCTGAAGTTGTGGTGAAGAGCTGTGGTCTCAAGGTCTTAGGTTCCTCAAGGGGCGGTAACCCTCAAACACCGTGGTCGACACTAGTGGTCAGGGAAGTCGTCCAACTGAAGGAGGCCTTTCAGGATATGTTGTCCCGGAAGACTCTGGAGGCAGTTGCAAGGCACCGACAGGCCCGAAGGGCTGCAGCAGCTGCCTTAGCAGAAGCAAAACAGCGGGTGTGGGAGAGCTTCGGAGAAGCCATAGAGAAAGTCTTTCGGTCGGCATCTGGAAAACATTCTGGAAAACCATCCGCCACCTTAGGAGGGGGAAGCGGGAAACCATCCAAGCTGTGTACAGCAAGGATGGGACACTGTTGACCTCAACTGAGGAGGTAATTGGGCGGTGGAAGGAACACTTTGAGGAACTCCTGAATCCGACTGACACTCTCTGTGATCGAGAGAGCTGGAGGCTGATGGGGGATTATCATCAATTGTGCTGGGAAAGGTCACTGAGGTAGTCAAACAAGTCCACAGTGGCAAAGCCCCGGGGGTTGATGAGATTCATCCAAAAATGCTAAAAGCTTTGGATATGGAGGGGATGTCTTGTATGACACGCCTCTTTAACATTGCGTGGAGGTCAAAGGAGTGGCAGACTGGGGTGGTGGTTACCCTCTTTAAAAAGGGGGACCAGAGAGTGTGTGCCAATTACAGGGGCATCACACTACTCAGCCTCCCTGGTAAAGTCTACTCCAAGGTGCTGAAGAGGAGGGTTCGGCCGATTGTCGAACCTCAGGTTGAAGAACAACAATGCGGATTCCATCCTGTTCGTGGAACAACGGACCAGCTCTTTACTCTCGCAAGGGTCCTGGAGGGGGGCCTTGGAATATGCCCTTTTGGTCTACATGTGCTTTGTGGATCTAGAGAAGTCGTATGACCGGGTCCCTCGGGAGATACTGTGGAAGATGCTGCGGGAGTATGGGCTGAGGGGGTCCCTTTTATAGGCAATCCAATCCCTGTATGTCCAAAGCGAGAGCTGTGTACGGATTCTCGGCAATAAGTCGGACTTGTTTCAGGTGGGGGTTGGTCTCCGCCAGGGCTGCGCTTTGTCATTAATCCTGTTTTGTGATTTTCATGGACAGGATAGGCGTAGTCATGGTGGAGAGTGGTTGCGGTTCAGTAGCCTAAGGATCTCATCGCTGCTTTTTGCAGATGATGTGGTCCTGATGGCATCATCATGACCTCCAGCACTCACTGGATCAATTCGCAGCCGAGTGTGAAGCGACTGGGATGAGGATTAGCACCGCTAAATCTGAGGCCATGGTTCTCAGCCGGATACCGATGGAGTGCCTACTCTAGGTGAGGAATGAGTTCTTACCCCAAGTGAAGGAGTTTAAGCACCTCAGGGTCTTGTTCGTGACTATGGAGCGAGAGATTGGCCAGAGAAACGCAGCAGCGGGAGCGGTATTGCAATCGCTTTACCGACCGTTGTGACAAAAAGAGAGCTGAGCCGGAAGGCAAAGCTCTTGATCTACCAGGCCATTTTTGTTCCTACCCTCACCTATGGTCATGAAGGG
The DNA here is from genome assembly GCA_025399855.1 of Forbesichthys papilliferus. Taxonomy (NCBI): domain Eukaryota; kingdom Metazoa; phylum Chordata; class Actinopteri; order Percopsiformes; family Amblyopsidae; genus Forbesichthys; species Forbesichthys papilliferus. The sequence goes on from JAODOY010004215.1 coordinate 1,675, forward strand.
TGGGTTATGACTGAAAGAACAAGATCACGGGTACAAGCGGTCGAAATGGGTTTTCGGAAGCAGTCGGAATGGGTGGATAGGGTAAGAAGCTCAGCGAGTGAGGAATTAGCAATAGAGCTGCTGCTCCTTTGCGTCGAAAGAAGCCAGTTGAGGTGGTACGGGCATCTGGTAAGGATGCCCCGTGGGCGCCTCCCTTGGGAGGTGTTCCAGGCACGTCCAGCTGGGAGGAGGCCTCGGGGAAGACCCAGGACTAGGTGGAGAGATTATATCTCCACCCTGGCCTGGGAACGCCTCGGGATCCCCCAGTCAGAGTTTTCCAATGTGGCTTGGGAAATAGAGGTTTGGGGTCCCCTGCTGAAGCTGCTGCCCCCGCGACCCAACTCCGGATAAGCGGATGAAGATGCATGGAATTATCAGACTTTATCAGTTCCATAAATGCATAGAGCAATAGTTATTGTGTGTGAATTAAAGGTATAGTCAGCTATTGCAACTGAATTGTGACGCAACACTAGTTTAATTACCGACCAAGACAAAACAGACACAAGGGTTTATATACATGAAGACAAAACGAGGAACAGGTGCTACACGTGAGACAAGATTAACACAGCTGGAATTAACGAGACAGAGGTCAAACGGCAGGGAGTGAGAGAAACAGGCCTGAGCCACAAGGTAAACACTGAGTATGACAAGACTGGTCAAAGGACGGGGATCACAAGACATTACAGTAAGCTACTGTAATATACCTTTAGTCAAATTCACCAAATGTTTTTCTCGCATTTCGTTATCTTACCGTTTTCTGTGCGCTTCGAAAAAATTATCCAATACTTTTAAAGAAAGTGGCGACGGCGAACACCACTTGCAACAACAAAGCCGCAGTAGCCTACTACACAATGTGTATCAATGTGTGAGGCGGTGCTGTGGAGGAATATTGTTTTGATTTGAGTTCGAAATTAGCAAGCGTTCTCGAGAATGAATCACCCTGCCTTTAAGACACAAATAATATTGACACATGAGATGTTTACCTTTCATCCTTATTTAAAATATTTTCGGACACATCATTGATCCAATCAGATCAAATGTGTAAGTCCATATAACGAACATTTTTTAAATGGTAAGGTTTACAACATACGTTTATTAAATAATATATTGTAGATAGGGACACACAGTGTTGGTGTGGACCTACTGTATATAAACATTTTACTTTGAATAATGGAGTCATTACTGTAAGATGAATTAATTTTATTTAACATAAATCAGTGTTGACTCAACAACTCACAAACACATTCACTCACATATTTGTGTGTTTAATATTTGCAATAGGACCTTAATTTGACATTGTGGATGATTAGAATTAGCAAAACTATGCATAAATAAGTAATTTACAATAAAGGCTGCGATAATGAAATCTCATCTCATTACAAATTTCACAGAAATCTTAAAATAGGACTTATGTGACATTAGAAAGCAATAAAGCCAAATACTTTACTTTACTTTCACAATGTTGTCTTGGCTTCGATATCTGTGTTATGGTAATTGGTGTTTATTTCGCATTTGTTACACTAGCTGACATTTTGCTGCTGGTTAATTAACAAATTAGCTCCGCCATATTTCTGCTGTCTACAAAGCCCTATACCTCAGTGAGCATTGTTCCAATTTTAAAGAGAGTACTTTGTTTCTCGATAATCCGTAGTGCGGTGCGGTTACATAGACATCTTGGCCCTGCCCTCCAATTAGACTGTTGTCACTGATAGGCTATTGGATTGGGGAGCCAAATGCACCTGTTGTTAGTCCATGTAAATTGTGAATGCTAATTATGTATGTGCCTCAGCAGCGAGTGTATATCTTTACACTTTTCAGGACTTAATTTGCAAGAGTCACCTGTTACATGAATGTGTGCATAGAGCAGTGATCCCCCCGACAAAATGATTGTGGACATCGTCACGCATGCAAACACAAGTAAGATAATAACATTAAAAAAAACAGCAATAATCATCACCTGAAATTTATTTTTAATTTAAAGATAGATAAGTACAAGTACCTCGGGGTCTTGTTCGCAAGTGAGGGGACATTGGAGCGGGATAATGGCTAGAGAATCGGAGCAGCGGGAGCGATATTGCAATCACTTTACTGCACCATTGTGACGGATAGAGAGCTCAGCCGGAAGGCAAAGCTCTCGATCTACCGGGCAGTTTTTGTTCCTACCCTCACCTTGGGTCATGATCGAAAGAACAAGGTACACGGGTACAAGTGGCCAAAATGGGTTTTCTCAGAAGGGTGGCTGGCGTTTTCCTTAGAGATAGGGTAAGAAGCTCAGCGAGTGAGAAATTAGCAATAGAACCGCTGCTCCTTTGCATTGAAAAGAGCCAGTTGAGGTGGTACGGACATCTGGTAAGGATGCCCCCTGGGCGCCTCCCTTGAGAGGTGTTCCAGGCACGTCCGGCTGGGAGGAGGCATCAGGGAAGACCCAGGACTAGGTGGAGAGATTATATCTCCACACTGGCCTAAGAACATCTTGGGATTCCCAAGTCAGAGCTGGCTAATGTGGCTCGGGAAAGGGAAGTTTGGGGTCCCTTGCTGGAGCTGCTGCTCCCGTGACCCGACTCTGGATAAGCGGGAGAAGATGGATGGATGGATTATTTTATTACATTTTATTAAAACATGAATAGGGGTTCAGTTAGCTGTTGCCCTGAAACTGCCGGTACAAACATCGTACTAAGTAGAATCAGTACTTTTACTTTAACCAGAGTAATTTTTTAAACAAGTATCTGTACTTAAGTAATGACTTACAGTAGTGTACTTTTGACACCTGGCATTTCTCAGCCGCCTAGGAGGATTAGAGCAGACAGCCATTAATCAGCGTGCCAAAACCACAGATAGTGAATGATGATGGGCAGCGAGGCTGAGAAGGAGTTGACATACTATACATTATAGTGTACCGTAAGAAGAGGAAACAGTGGAGGAAGAGGATTAGCCAGATTATGGTTTGAAAATGTTATATTTAGAGTGGCTCTAAAACATTGGATACTGATCCTTTATAAAGGCCACTGTGACGTTTGACAGGCAATTCAAACAAAAAGCAAGACAAGCTGTGTCTGATCCTGGTCATCCTTTTCAAAGCACTTATTATAAACGGCCCTCGGGAAGATGCAGTAGAGCTGCTACAATAGCCTAGAACATCTGCAAAAAGTCTTTCATACTGAATGCAATAACTACGTTTCTAAACATCATTTTGACTGGAACCATCACTCGTTTGTATTGTGCTTATTGGTGACATTTATGTGATACGGTTTTCATGGTGATTTACTGTGATGTGTTTTAACTAACACGTGAAACCAAAGGCAAATTTCCACATTTGTGGACAATAAAGGTGATGATGATTATTATTAGCTTTTACACTTTACATGTGTAACGGTGACCAGCAGGTAGCTGTGCGGTGTTAATCCTCACACTCCGACACCTCTTAGGACGCTCTGGCGACACAAGCCAGGGCCCATGGGTTTTTGGACTGCCTTGTAGGAGCGTCTGCTCTCTGCAAGGGAGATCGGGATTCGATTCCCAGAGCGGGAAGGACAATCTCTGTCACACATGCAAATAGTACACAAACACACACACATATACACAGAGAGACACACAGCTTGGGTGTGCGCATGCTTGCTTTTTGGCCAGGATGTTGTTGACCAGCTGGCATTGTGTTGTCTCGGCCAGAGAGCAACCACGGACAGGAACTAGCTTGCACACACCTCTCAACATCACAGCATCCCAGGAGAAACACAATCTGTCGTCACTTGCAACACTTCACCATCTCCCGACATATTAAATCCACCCATTGTGTCATTTCATGTACCGGCTCCATCTTCATAACTCTTCTAGTCAGCCATGCTCTATCCAGGTGCCTGTCTTTGTCTATTAGCCAATCAGTGTTCAGCATATACTGTAAAGGTATGTACAGTAGGAGGATTTTAGAGCTATATTTAGTGTCATTTGTTAGAAATGCCATAGTCATCAGTGCTTGTCAATCACATGAACGGGTGCATATACAACAGGTTTGTCAGTGGCACACCAACGGGGCTCCATGGGGAGAAATGGAGCAGTGGATGAGAGGGTGGGTTTATGGGTTGTTGATATTAAAACATCTTGCAAACTAGTTAATTTCTAGCTAGCTCTCATTGCAACTCTCAGATCCTATACCTAAAGCAGCTTTTAGCCATGTGCGGCTATACAGTGTACAATATACAATGTTAAACACTCCCCTTGCCAATACAAAACATACAATGCCATTGTATTGACTGAGGGGTGAGCACAATTCCAAATGTGAAAGATACATGTCACTGTCATGATGTACATACATATTGCCCTTTCTGGTGTGAAGGAGATGCCTTCCTGATTAATTATATTGCCATTTCAGGTGTGGAGGGAATTTGTCACATTGGGTCTCTCTTCAAGTTATGGTACTGTTATTAATAATACCTGAATTTGTTATATCTGCTTCACTCATTTAGTTCACTTTAAACAATTGTTGTGCAGTTAACAATTCCTATAGTGTAGTAAAGGGGCATGCTAATTCACCAGTCTCGATGTATTATTATACCTCAAAGTTCAATTATAATTTGCTAATGGAGCAAAAATCCAGAGAGAATAGCCCTCTAATGACATTCAGGCATGTCAGTATTCCTGTAGGCTAACTTGTGAGGCTATTTATCTTGACTTGATTATTGACCGGGTCGGACCAAAACTCAACAAATTACTCGAAATGTTCAGTCCCACAATGGTTAAAGACTGATATTGTATTCAACCAAGCTGTAATTAATTGATAACTATTAAACAAAGCCAAGCTCCAATCAATGTCATTTTGAAAATGCCAAACCAACACATTTACACCCCAGGTTTCATCCAAATTGGGCCAGCGGTATCTGAAATATTGCTTTTGATGGATATACAACTCATTTTAATAGGCTCCCTCCTGGTTTCATTGTAGAGAATATCTTTCAACAAAGTTTTACAAAACATTGAAAACAAAATGTGTGTAGTTTGAAGGTGCAGATACAAATGTGTAGAAAATGATTTCAGCCACTATGCATGTTTGAAATTGATTCTCCTCAATTAGAGTTTGGAATTTCCCTTGCAGTTTAAACCAGACGAATGTTTTCAAAAATGTTTTTGTTTACTTTAAATTTACTGCAAACGTTTGTGAACACAGGTGTTCTCCGAAGGTAGTCCTTGATAAACAAACATGGCTGCTGGATTAAGGGAGTTATCCAGGAAAAATATAATTTTGGTAATTTTAGTTTATCTCATAGACCATATATGAAATGGACAAACTCTCTGCGACATCACCCATGTTTTCTCTGAAGAACGTGTTTGAAGCTCAACATGTCCTGGCTCTGGTCGTCACCATCTTTGACTCAAAATCACCTCTAATCCTCATCTCAAGACTCTCATAAAGGCTGACACCATTTCTCTACACCTCCCCTCATAGAGATACTTTCAAATTTGGTGAATGTTCATAGTAAGTTTTCTTTTAACTTTAAAATGTTTTGTGTAAACATTGCACAATTGCAATTGCAATTGCATAATTTTTGCATAATTTTTTAACACTTAGTCCAGGCATGTGTGTTCGCTGAGAACTACCTCTTTAGACATTTGTGTCTTTTCACAAATATTCAGTTTGCGGGCATTCTACTTTCTAAATTTACAAACTAAACTACTTACTAAATAATTTACAATCGTTAACCCACCATTGAAATTACAATGAAGCATTCAAAAATCTCTGCAGATTTCAGAAGGTTCCTCAGGCTACAATAGCACATGTATGGGTTTTATGAAGACTAATCAGTTGTGAATAGTAAAGCTGACTACATATTTAAAGGTGTAGTAAGTGAATCAGAGAGTCTCTCTTCAAGGTATGATAGCTGTCCATTTTAATTGTGCACGCTAATCTGTTGTTTCTACACAGACCTGGCTCTGTAAATTGGAACACAAAATTGTGCAGACACACACAAAACACTATCCTGAAGTGAGAGGTGGTTTTCTTTTGATCTGATTGAGTTCAAATATCATCAATTGTTATCCAGCATCCCTGACTCCACCTTAATTGGAATATATTGTAAGGAGTTTGTGAGATGTCTGTCCACTCCAACAGTGCTAAATATAGACAAATCACTCCCAAAAACAAAATATTCAGTGATGTTCCAGAGATAAAGCCCTGAGCTCCACACAGACTGCGTCTTTGTCTGTAATTAACCTTTCCATGATTATAACAATCATGTCCCTTAATTAAAAGTTTCTGTTATGTTGAGAGTTCAGGTGGAAAGGAAATCTGAAAGGGCAGTGGCAAAAGAAAGCTGTGATTAGGCTGATTAACATGACCATGAGATTACAGGCAGTTAATTGGTGCCACTTGTCAGCCAATGCAGCTATGTTTACAATATTGTGTTTGAGTCTGTGTGTGTACAGCACTTGTTTCAGAGATTTAGCTGTCTGACCTGAAAAATGATTTTGTTACACTATAGTTTCAGCCTTACCTTATAAAAAAACAACAGCTAAGGGATTGTGAAAATGTACATCCCATTTTGTTTTGAACATTCACACAACTCTCACAAAAAGCATTACATATAGAAAGATCAATACATTGTCAGCAAAACCAGGTTGACATACAGTACCTTATGAAGCATTCTGCTTGCCAACTTTATAGACTGTATTGCAGGACAATAATAACCAACTTTCAAGTCATCCTGTGTAAGTCCCCAATTTTATATATTTGATGTTCAGTCAAATCACATATTATATTGGTTTAAATCAGTTTAAATTCCTTACATTCATGAATAAAATATATCATATTTAATTTAAAAGTGCACACTAGAACAACTGTGTTCTAAATCCCCCATACACCGTACACAAAGCTGATTTGTGAATAGCCAGCGATTCTAAAGTGCAATTGGATTGTGAAAAGTAGATTGATACCTCTTTCCTGTACCTAAGGCCCAAACAGTGCAAGGTCAAACTTTGTGTATGCCATAAATATTCCTGCACAGCATAACTGCCAAAATCATCTTCATCATATTCTATATATCTATCTCTCTATCTCTCTCTCTCTCTCTGCAACCTTCCAGTTCTAATGCATTACTGTTTTGTACTCAGTTACTAAAATAAAAATAGCTCGGCTCTGACAGGGTTTTGACAGCAGCGCCAGTCCACTCCAGCCGGTTTCTTCTTCATTTGTTTCTCTGCCCGGCTCCCTCTCAAGTCTCCTCTCCTCTGATGAGCACAGGCTGTCTTTCTTTCATCTGCTTTCATCTTCCAACGTTTATTTTCTGGAAAGTGTACAATGATCATTTCTGCCTTAATGGTGTATATAAGTCCTCTACACTAATAAATTCAAACTCAAATCAAAACAAAAACCCCTCTCCATTCAATGCCATAGGGCGCTCGCTCAGAAACTATGCCCCACACATTGGAAAAGCATAGCCAGGGCTGTGTAGAATGACTATTATTTAAGTTTGATTCTTTTTTCAGCATGCACAGAGAACAGAAAGATAGCAGGTCATGAGGAGATTTGGTGAATTTGACTAAATGTGTATTAGCTTGCCATCACTTGCTATATATTTTACGAGGCAGAGAGGCGACTGTATAAAATGTCAGAGAACAAAACAGACAGGAGAAGGCGTCTGGAGAGATGAAAGTAAAACACAATATCAGGGCCTGTTTACCACCCCTGAAACCTCAGTGAGGTAGAATTTTGGTGTTCTGGATTCAAAGGAAAATGTAATTTTGCTTGTGCTTTGCACTGTACAGTATATACAGTAACGGAATAGTCAAGGTTCAGACACATCTGTTTTCCTTTCTACCTCTTTTCCTATTTCTAGCCTAACTGCGCACTACCAAATAAGAAGATGCCAAAGGTTTTTTTCCACCTCAGCTCTTCCATAGGTTTCTCCAATGTACCCAGGAAGGAGGAGAGTGATTCACCCCCAACCATCATACAGGCAAAGCTTAGATATTATTCCTTTGGCTCACTGAGGTGATTGAGGCAGGGATGTCTCCAGAAACAATTTTGAGCAGTGATTTATGTATATTTTGGTTGTTAACCTTCCCCTGTACTGCTCGGAGGGGTTGAAGAAGGTGGGCAGAAAGAAATTAAGGCTGTGTCTTGGATACAGCAGGATAAACTAGAAAATAATAACGGCTATTTGATGAAAGTCAAGAGACAAGCGGAAGGAACAGCGGGACATACTAATGGATTGCCACATCACAGAATAGAAGATGGTAGGCATATACAGTACAGGATCATAAAAAGGAATGAGATGTCCCAAAAAGGTATATTTGACTGCCATCTCCATTAAAAGACCATTCTAATGCCACACATTGGAGCATTCAAAGCAACATAAATAGCAATGGCACTGAACTTTATTAAAAGAAAACATTTTCCGTGCAGTTTTTGCTATTTGTGCTGAGATGATACAATATAATGATTCAATCTACTCCATAGTAACCTTTTCAATTGTAGTTCAATTGCAGTTCTGACATTTTGCATAATGTGGTGCAGCATTAGCAGAAACATGACATCAGTGGCCCATATAGCACTCACTCGTTCCCATCACATCATCAGCAGTGGTTTGGAAGGATTAAATACAGTGCCCTTATTAGATATCATGCTACCCAATCACAGGCTATACTACCTGCCACAATACAGTGAAAGGTTAAAAATGTGCACCTATGAAGTGGCATATGACTTTCTGCCACTAGATGTCACACTAGTGCATCAGAATCTCAGACCAAAACAAACATTTAGTGGGCCACACACACAGAATTGTGGACAGGATGGTCTGGGTGTTGGGCTCCCAGCCAGAGGGTTGTGGATTCAAACTCTGGGTGTTGACATACCTGTAAGCATGCCTAACTCCCTATCCCTTAACGTGCAACTCTATGTCAAATATGTCAGTTTTTACAGATTTTGGATAGGTTAAACGGTATCCTTGTTACATTAATTTAATTAAAGAAAGCAATGTCTTTCTATATAGACAAAGGAATTTGCAAAGATCGGTTTTCCATATCGGCCATTAGAAAGGCAAATCGGACTACCACCAATTTCGTATTTTGAGTGGAAATTGGCTGATTCAGATCTGCTTCCGATCTATCAGTGCATCCCTACATTTAACGCTTTGTTCCACTCTCACTTGACTCTCCTGCCCTCCCAACAAGCATGTATTTAATAAAATAAAAAAGTATTTTGTAATTTATTTCCCAAATCTTTTTAATATAAATGTATCTTGTTTCTAAAATGTATATTACTGCCTTAGTCAAATGTTCAATACTGTCAGGATACGGTCAAGGGAGGCGGACCCAATTGCGGGAAGGAGAGGCAGTAGACAGGAGAAGTAATTAATACAGTCTTTATTTACTTCTTA
>JAODOY010004216.1:0-11078 GCA_025399855.1 Forbesichthys papilliferus
TATATATAATACAAGGTAATAAAACCGAATTATTAAAAAAATACCGGTTAACGTTTGTTTTTAAAAATGCTTGGTTGATTGAACTTTGTGTTATGCGAAGTGATTTAACTAACAAGTCGAATGTCTTACAGTATTACTTTTGGTTAAAACCTTAATTCAAGGCAATAATATACAGTAGCTTGTAAAACGTGGGGTTTTGACGTCTTTAAATGTAACTGGTGCGTAATTAGACTGCCATACGGGAATTGTCCGCTCGTCTTTAAAATTATAATTGTTTTGTCTCTTGTGGGAAGCGTCTGTGTGATTGTATGGCTGTTTGAGGCGTGGCTACGGCCGTGTAATTGACTTTCTCTAGTTGAAACCTAGTGTTGGGGGAAGTTGGGTGTCAGTCTGCTGGTTTTACCGTTCATAGCGCAGAGATCCGCGCAGCGCTTAATAGCCAAGGTGGTCGATGCTGCTTTTGAAAATATCGCCAGACAATGCAAACGTTAAAAAGGGTAAGCGCTTTCGCCAGGTCTATTTCATTTTTAAGTGACAAGTTCAGTCATAACGTGTGAGTTTGCTGCATTGCTCCACTAGTGTGGGCTGTACTGTGATGCTTTGCACATTAAAACAAAGTTCTTCTCTTGTTCTTTCTCAACAGATGGGTGTTTATGCAAATCACTCTTGGGGATTTTTCCTGGATTACAGCAAAAAGACTTGTGGATTTGGATCTAGCTACGTTGCATGATAGTTATTTGAATAGTCTCACTAGTTGCTGAGATGAGTCAGTATTACATAGTAATTGAACTGATAATTGCAGGTCTGTCTATATCAGGCAATGTGTTGGTTTGCTGGGCTGTGGCAATTAACACCACTCTGAAAAACGCCACGAACTACTTTTTGGTGTCTTTAGCAGTTGCGGATATTTTGGTTGGTTGTCTTGCCATTCCCTTTGCCATAACCATCAGCATCGGCATATATCTGGACTTCTATGGATGTCTTTTTCTGGCATGTTTTGTTTTGGTACTGACACAAAGTTCTATATTTAGTCTTCTTGCCATTGCTATTGACAGATATTTGGCCGTCAAAATCCCTCTTAGGTAAGTTACGTATTCTTTGGCTGAATGTAATAGGCTATGTCAGATCTATGATAAATCACTGTCAGACACTGATACTGAGAAGAGTTATCGGTTATTGTTTGTGTTTTATTTTAAGGAACAGAAAAATAAATTATAGTTATAATTCTGTTTAGAACTGACAGATCAATTTCACCATAAATTATTGTCAAATGAAATGTATTTCATTGCTTGTATTTGGTAGACTATTCAACTCGCAGTAGCCAATAATCTCGTGATGACACCTTTCAGATAAATGTATGCATAAAGCTAATTTGTAGGCTAAACGCTGCAAGATTCCACGTGGTGGCGTCATAGGCTACACAAGCACGTGATAAACACCCGTGGTTAGGTTATGGGACCAGTTCCCACAGAACCCGTTATTTGATATGTTTCTTAATATGTGAGATCCAAATAGGACTTGACGTACCTGCAGGCTTTAATTCAGGCCAAGACATGACCATAGCCTACTGTATAAGTAAACCGGTCGATTGTCCTGTGCCGTGTGCGCCCAGAGCGACCGCGACCATCTAGCGCGTATCTAACTGGCGGACATGTGGGCCCTGTCACGTAAGACAGGTGATGACTAATACTGTATGGCTATTGATTAGGTTCTCAAGTGGGCATGGTCTTTTGATCCCATGCGTGACGCACGTGGTCAAAAACTGTCTTCTGTATGTTGAAACGAAACACTGCTGCTAATCTATAGTTAACAGTTGAAGTAGCACAGCATTGCCCGCTCTCATATATTTACGTTATCCATCAACAACACAGATCGTCAGAATCATCAAAATAGAAAGATTAAGTAGCAGCGAACACGTGACAGTAGGCTAAGCCGCCACGCCTATTGATTTGAGAGTTTAAAAGAGTTTTCAGAGCCCGCTAAAAAGAATTCAACCGAAAACCCAGTCCGCAGTCGGTTGGTTTTTGTCTTAGCAATGAGTACGTCATCACGATTTACAGGCAATTGGTAAATTCACTGGACTAATAAGAAGAAAAGAGAATCAAAATTGATTTATGAACGGCAGAGCAGATTCAGAATTTCACTTTCCGATTGCCTACACATTTGTGTAAAATCATATGCTGTAGTTAGTAGGTCGGTAGCCTACTAAAATCTAATAGCATAAGAATTACAGTATAGGCCTATATAATTTAAAGCTATACATATATAGGCTATAGGTGGCTACATCTTATAAAATCAATATCCAGGTTGAAACAGGGTCGGTGAAAGACAGTGACATCGCTACAAGCAAATTCCTGTTAGTACAGCAAAGCTAGTCCAGTGTGCAATAACCAATTAGTTATTGTACTCGTAAATGCTTAATATGATTATTTTTTTTGTGCAATGCCATGATATGGTACTACAGGGTGTGTTGCTGGCATCATGTGTACCTATGCTGTAGCTACAGATTGTGATCTAACATACACATTGCGTCCAAAATAAAATATTTTATTAGTATTATTATTATTATATCAGACTGATGTGATGCGTGTGTGAATATGCATACAATAGAATAAACATTGCAATCTCCACCATGTATTTAATTAGGTCTAGTCTATATCTACTAGGGTCAGCCTCTAATCTTTAGCATAGTTAAAGGTGGAGTCAGGGATTCTTGAGAAAGATTGTTGATATTTGTACTTAATCAAAACAACGCCTCTCCATTCAATGATACATAGGGTGCTCCCTCCGAAGATCTGCCCCCTACATTGGAAACCTATTTAGAAGGTCATTTGTCATGTTTACTTGACTTTTCACTTGCTAAGCAAATTGCTTTTAGCACCCCCACAGCACTGAAAAAGATCCAAATAATTAATCTCATCCAACTATTGTCTGAGACGCTAAGAAGCCACTGGATCAATATTACTGTAGCCATTTGCCTTTTATTGATCATTCGTGTAAAAGGCCCCCCATTCACTATGTATGCATGTACATTATGTACATGTATGTTGTATTTGTTTTGTGTACAGTGGCACCACGTTCATTGATCTAGCTGTACATTAAAGGTAGGGTCAGTCACCTGATAATTTAAGAGCTCAAATAAACAGTATCGCTCCGCGGCACTACGTGGCGGTGCCTCACACATCAAAATGCATTATGAAGCAAAGCGTAGCGCTACGGCTTTGATAATGCGAGCGGTGTTCGCCACTTTTTTTATGTTGACATTTACAGAGCCAAGGCTGTGTAGCGGTGTTCACTGCTGTATGTTGTTATTTACGGAGCCAGGGCTGTGTAGAAATAACACTTAGAGAACGCTAAAATAGCAAAATGCAAGTAGATGTTTGTTTCATTTCACAAAACGGGCATTAGCTTACATTTAGCTTCCAATAGCTGACTTTACTTGTATATAGAATTGACACTTCCGTTATCCTGGCACCATTTTAGATTTTCAATTCAGGGATGAATTGTGAAACATCTGTACTGTGGCTCTACATGGCCTAATGCAATTACATTATTCCTATATTTCTACCCTCCGAGAAGACATTAATGTCTTTGTGATGGCTTTTTTACCACATAATTGCATTTTATGGTTCAACCCAGAATAATGTTTCAGGCACACACACACAATACAGTACACAGATGAGCACGTGATGAATGACAATCGGCTGCATGTGCATACTTAGTTCATGTCCATAGTGATGTGAGGTCTGTATGTGTGTGTGAACTTTGTAATGTTGGGTGTGTGTCTAGGGTAAATGTTGTGTCCCAGATTAGAGTGTTTTCACAGATGGTTAGTTGAAGGGAAAAGCCAGAACCAGATGTTTTTAACTCCTGTGAGATGGAGGGGTTGCACACGTTCCTCTAGCCCCTTCATTTCCTCTGCTCGTTTCCCAGAAAGAGTACAGTAGTACTGTATGTGCGCTGCAAAATGAAACCCTGGCTGAGCCAAAAAGCAGCCGTCTTTGTGGCGTTTTCCACGCCCACGTTAACACCAGTGATCGTCCCATCCTAGCTCATCTGCTGGACAGCGTCTGCTGTGACTCAACATATTTCCATCTCTTGTTCCACAAATAACAGTTCAGGCTTACATTGCTCCCTGCAGTCCCAGACCCTAGTCAGACATCATCTGTAACGCGTGCTTGTTTCACAATGTAGGATGTGGCTGGCAGCACTTTCAGTTATCATTTTGGATGTTTGACAAATGTCATGTAAATGCTGCAGACTATGTTTGGTTGGAGGTGGCCTTTGCCCAATATTCTGATTGAGCATCTTTTTTTTGTTAATGTCTGTATCTACCCAGACACGCCCACAGTCGGAAGGCAGAATAAACAAATCTCATGTCGTTTTGATATTTTGGAGGTGATAAGTCATAGTTTGCTTTACATATCTTGTGGTGTGTGCTTACGCAAACTATGGTTGTAATTGTCTCAGCGTTCATGTTTGTGTAAAGTGTGGACCATGTAATTGGCAGTGGCAGATATGACCACAAGTTCTCTGCTAATGTATAGAGCGGAAGTATTTGAACCATGCTTAGCTCTTCCAGTCCACTTCTAATGGCCTGAATGGACTCTCTGGGAAAAGGTGTGTGTGATTATTCATGAATTACCTGAGAGGAAGAGAAACCATCCAGGAGACACACACAGTGGCACACTAACCCCTTCCGGTACAACTTGATGCTGTTTACTGTTATCTGTCTCCTGTGAGCTGGCAATTAACCGTGTTCAATGTGTGACCGAAGAATATTGCTATTGTGGCTGTGTGTGTCACATTAAGTAGGCTAATGTGTATACAGATATGTTTAAAATGATCTGACCCAAGAACCGTGACGTCAATCAAGTTAAACAAGGCCCTGATACATATGGTTTGGCAAAGGTATGATAACAATCAATGGTATAATCTGCATAGATCATTGTTGAAGCATAAAGGACTGTCCTGTCTGTGAGATGATAATATTGGTGACTTATTAAAGTAACTTTATCTATTTACAAAAGATATGTCCACCAAAACCTGGAAGAACATAAAATACACTAAGGCCATTACATTCTATCACAATTCATTTCTTTATAAGTGAATTGACTTCAAATTGAGTTTTGGGTTTAACATCTACTGCAGACAAAGGGTTAATTAAAGGCAAGCTTTTTATTGTCACAAATTATTATTATTTTTATTGAGATGAGGAAGAGGCAGTTTAACAACCCTTTTTTTTTAAGAGGAGAAATTTTATTTGTTGGCGGGTTTATGGTTTACCACCTGTTTTCATAACTTTCATTTTTGTTTATAATATTTTCCATACTTGTACATTTTTAAAAAGATAGATTTTCTCAGACCTTATACAATTGGTTGACTTAGTTTGTTGATTTTTAGACTACTATTAAAAATGTAACAAAACAATTTAAATATGAGAAATAACACAAAAAAAGTTTTTTGCATCTGAACTCTTCAAATGTACTTGTAGTTTTTAAAAGTAATTTGAAAAATAAACAGTATCCATGTTCATTCTAATATTGTATAAGAATAATATTTCAATTTGCTTGGTACAACATAACCCAAACAGTTGTATATTACAATAGATTTTAAAATAAATAGGAGAAGGAACCTTTGATTTCATAAATATGTAGCCATTGCATACTACACTCATCCTACCCTTTTACAAAACCCTTATATTGTGCACTGGTTTACAATATTTGCCCATACACATACAGCTTTGTGGAAAGGGGGAAAAACTAGCATTGGCCATTGAAATAGCTACAGAGTGTGCCTGCATGCGTGCGTGCATTTTATTAAAAACTGATCAGTGGAAGTTAATTGTTTACTTCTGCCAGTATACCATGCAAGAAGCAGCAATGGTGTTGATGTTATGGAGAAATGAGCAGGACAAAAAGTGAAGAAAGCGAAACAATGATGCCAGCATGGTGTTGTCATGCCAGAACTAATCCATTGAGACAGCTGTCCTAAAAGAGAGAGCGGGTGGGGGTGCTTACTCTCTATGGACCTCATGTTCAAACTGACAGTCCACGCAGGGGTTGGTAAGATTAATACAGACAGGTGTGGCTGAAGAATTAGAAGGCCAGTCGAAAATTAGTCACACAACTGTACACATTCAAAATGCCTGATTCCCAACTGTCATGTATAACCTTTTACTATTATTACCTTACGGAGAAAATCCCTAATTATTAATAAGACATTTTCATTCTCCATCTCAAACACTATTTTACTGAATTGCCAGTAATCTGCATTCATTGACAGCATTAAGCAGACGCTGTTATCCGGCGCGACTTACAAACACTACATTTGTCATACACCAATAATTGTACGCAGACCAAATTCTGTTAGGATAATGAACTTAGCTAAACATTTTCAAACATATTATAATATCATATTCAGTTCCCAGAAATAATAGCTAGAAGCTAAAATATTAGCAAAATGCTTTAAATAAAATGCTAATCTAAGAGCAGGGGAAAAAGGGACTTTTTTTAAAGCATACTGTATATAAATAGGGATATGATAAACATAGGGAACTTCTGTTCATGGACGTGTGGGGTAGGAAAGTGTTAAAAAAACAAGACATTGTACATGCAGCAAACCTTTTCTTGGCAAAAGGCACCGTTTGGCCGCACAAGTCAACTATAACTGATCCATTCGAGGTTAAATTTAGATCAGAAAATAGTAAATACTGTATATAATGGTTTCAGGCAGATAAGCAAAGTTTCTCCAACAGGATCAACGGAAACTGGTTTGTGTCGTGTGCTTTTTCTGCATGCATAGGTGATTCATCACTGTGCAGTAGCTCACCGTGTTTGCAAAGGAAACCACAAAAACATCTCATGTACAGTTTTATGTGCAGTGGAGAGTCAGGACGATAATTAAAGTTGCTCATAAGAGCAATACCAATGACTTGATGGGTAATTCTTGAGCACATTTAGTATTATGCATCATTGTGAGATGTATTATCACTCACACCTTCCGCAAGCATTTCCTTTACACTCCTCGGTCACACCAACCGAAAACACAAAGCACAGTATCTCAGATATACATCTGAGTTTTGCCACACAGACAACACAGACTCAAACTATGACTTCAGATATTGGATATTTAGCTCTGATTATGCCAACATGATTGGTGATATTTTGTGTCATTTAAGTGGTGGTTGGTCTGTTGGCAGAAGACAAATGTGTATATTAACGCATAGTTCACTTTTGACCAGTTTTCCAAAAAAGCCCCAGCTCAGGAGAGAAATCACAGCACGATCCTATGAGCGTTGATCGTGTGGTGTGAACTGCTAAGCAAGCAAACTGAGAGTCCCCCAATGAGTGTCAATGATGCGTCGCAAGGCCGACAGGATATTTAGTAGGTGACATTTCTGGACCTGTCGGGTGAACGGTGTTGTGACTGGTAATGACAGTGTCATTACCAGTCACAACAACCCTCAGCCAATGAGAGCACCAGACAACGGATGAGAGGAAAACAAGAGGAGAACAAGGTGGAGGAGTGATTATCTTAGTGTGGCCCAATAATAAATGAACACGGCCCACACACACATGCACTAGCGTGCATCACACACATGCACTAGCGTGCATACTCGATGGGCCGGCTATGAAAACAGAACAGAAGAGCTCAAATTCCAATGCACAAAGAGTGATGTCATTCTCTGCTCTGGATGAAATCACTCCACTATATATTTACATAGAAAATAGTTGTTTGCTGTCCATCCATCCATCCATCTTCTTCCACTTATCCGGAGTCGGGTCGCGGGGGCAGCAGCTCCAGCAACGGACCCCAAACTTCCCTTTCCCGAGCAACATGTTTGCTGTCATTATTGTTAATAATATTGTGTGTATACGTCACCTTTAAAGTCAACTATTGTAAGCTAATGAACGCTTTATCATATTCACCAAATATCAATTTTCATTTCATTTCACTAGTTTGTGTGTGCTGAAAAAGGTAGCTGGTACCTCTACACAGCCCTGGCTCCATAAATAGCAGCATAAACAAAGTAGCTAACAAACACCGCTCACGGCAACAATGCCACTTGGCTTTGCAATGCGTTTCAATTTGTTGTGATTTGAGCTGGAAGTTAGCAAGCATTCTGGAGAATGACCCTGCTTTTAACTAACGCCATGTCTTCCCCAGGTACAAGGAGCTGGTGACAGGCAAGCGAGCCAGAGGGGTCATTGCCGCCTTATGGATTCTATCCTTCATCATCGGCCTCATCCCGTTCTTAGGCTGGAACATGAAGGGCTCGGCGTGCAAAAGCAACAGCAGCTCGGGGGAGAGGCCGGGCGGTGGAGGCGCGGACGTGCCCACGAACTGCAGTCTTGTGTGCTTATTCGAGAACGTGGTGGACATGTACTACATGGTCTACTTTAACTTCTTAGTGTGCGTCCTCCTGCCGCTGCTGATCATGCTGGGCATCTACGCCAAGATCTTCACCGTGGCCAGGAAGCAGTTGCGCAACATCGAGCTCAAGTGCGTGGGCAACGGGGACAGCCAGCACCGCAGCCTGCTGCAGAAGGAGATCCGGGCCGCCAAGTCCCTCTCCATCATCGTGGGCCTGTTTGCCGTTTGCTGGCTTCCCGTGCACATCCTCAACTGCCTCACGCACTTCTATCCGGACCTGGAAAAGTCAGCCGTCATCATGTACGTGGCCATCATTCTGTCCCACGCCAACTCGGCGGTGAACCCCATTATCTACGCCTACCGCATCCAGGACTTCAGGAACACCTTCCGCAAGATCCTGTTCCAGCACATCCTCTGCCGCAGGGAGATGTACCTCAGCTCCAAAAGCAGAAGACACACCAGGGACCAGATCCACATGACCATTGACCCGCTGCTATAGGGGCAATGTCGTCCTCGGACAATCATGCGTGTTGATATTACCGCGTTTTATTTCTTGAATTCCATTGTCATGAGGTTTCGTGTTTACAGAACAAGGGGAAGTGTATGATATGTGACCGTGAGCGAAGTGATGCCTTGAATGTGGACATTTATTTATCGACTGTGACTATTGACCTGGGGTCAAATGGTCTTATAAAATGTTATATTGTGAAGGATTTTTTTTCTGTTCAAGAAAATGTTTTAACTAACTGGATTTGTTGGATTGTGAAATTTATTCACATCTGAATTTGCTACTATTCTACAATGCTATTTATGTTTCTGAATCAATGTTATCCTATTGTCAAAACACACATTTTCCTGCCCTAACTTATACAGAAGGTTCTGTGTTGTTTTTCGAGATTTGTCATTGTTTAATAATTTATTTATCATAGTACTGAATTTGAGAGCCAAGGTACAGTAGTCAGAGACGACATTGGCCATGGACTGCTAACAGTATAATAGCAGAATATCCAATGAAACATAAACATTTTTTTAAGTTAATCAATACAACTATATACGGAAGTATGTTTAACCATCGGAGGTGCTTAAATAGAATACTCCTGAGTTTGTGTCTTACAAAAACTCCTCCTGCACTCGCACTGCTCTCTACACCTCCCCCTTATAGTCTCACACCAGTCTATATCATTCTCCTACAGCCATGTCCCGTTTGTGGACTATGATGCAATCAAGGAGTGTACCTTTTAAAAATCATATATTTTTCATGGACAAAGCTCAGGAAAATACATTAAACTTTGACTGTGCCATGCAGGAAAAAGAAAATACCTGCCAAGATTATTTGACATGCGTTCTCAATCCGTAAAAACGTCACAATAATTTGATGGTTCATGGGCTACTAAATAAAACAAATGCAACTAAATGCTTTGGAGCAGTTGTCCTTAGCTGACAATGACACTCCCACGCTGCTGTTAGTCCTCTAGCAAACAACTCCCCAGGCTACGGTTATCATTGAGCTGACAAACTGGTGGCACAAAGAGAGATCTAGGGTGAAGTCTCTTAAACATGACACAATGCTTTACGACATTTTTTCTACTGCCAGCGTATTGCTGTAAGATCGTTTGTACGTACGTTTAGCGCTCTACGTCGGTTAAAACTACACAAATATTTGATGGTTTATATTAAACAAAACCGTGTCTCAAACATGCCATTGCTTTCATTGCATTATACAAATTTACACGTGACTTTTCTCCATACTGGTTTTCTATACAGGTTTAGATGCAGGTGGCTTCACAGCATTGTCCAACCTATATAACCCTACTTAGACCGAAGGCTCGACATTGGACTTGAGACTATCCCTAATATCCACTGGGCGCGTCTCTGTTCGGCCACGTCAGCGATCCGATCCATTATAGCTAGCTGTCAGCTATAATGTATGCTCTGTATACTTTACAGTTACTCACCGATGCTCTCCCACTTGTTATCAGGGTGTGGTGGGTTGCATTGTTTATGTGTTTCCGTCAAGCCTTTGAAAAAAGTTATTTCTATCAATCGAATGCGTGTACAATAATTAATATACATTGACACCGTGTACGTGCAAAAAATGTGGTATTTCCTCATTTATGAGAACTTTCACTATGCTACTTCAAAGTATAACATTTATCTTGATTGGTGTGCTTCTCTGTGGTTGATGTTAATGTATTCTGTTATGGTTTCACAAGTGTTCTTAACAGCAAGTCCAGTTCTTGCCTATACAACTTACAAAAGTATTTTCCCGCATTTACTATTGTGTTTAGTAACTAACTTCAAGGGCTAATACATAGGAGTGTGCCATCTTTCTAGTACATTCCAATGGAGACATACTGTACTGTAACTGCACTGTAATTGTAGTATTGTCTTTGTTCACTGGTGTGTAACAATATACAGTAACTGTTAACCTTTTCACAAGCCAGTGATGGATGGACTGTTGCATTTTCTGTCATTTAAGAAGGAAAATGTTAACGATCTATACATTCCTGCCTTTCGTTCTGATGTATAGATTTGTCCATGTTATACAGTATTGTTAAAATCCACAGATTTTCTTTGTAAGGACTATTCTTCCACTCAAAACTAAAACAATGCAGCTATTTCACATGCTATCTGTATTTATGGTGAATTTTGTTAATAAAAAGGTAATGTTTAAAATTTGTTCTATACCAGAATCTTCATAT
>JAODOY010004217.1:0-11078 GCA_025399855.1 Forbesichthys papilliferus
CACACGCAGGCATGGACATACGGACACACAAATGCACACACGCACATGCAGGCACGCACACACACACGCACACACACACGCAGGCATGGACATACGGACACACAAATGCACACACGCACATGCAGGCACGCACACACACACGCACACACACACGCAGGCATGGACATACGGACACACAAATGCACACACGCACATGCAGGCACGCACACACACACGCACACACACGCACACACACACGCACACAAACACACGCACACACACGCACACACACACAGGCACGTACACACGCACATGCATGCAGTATATACCCAATGAAGCACACATGCAGTGCCGTATGTGTGTGTTAGCATAGCAAACCGACTCACAGTCGTGAGCAGATAGGGACAACATGCTCAAAATACATTGCACATGCACGCACGCACGCACCCACACACACACACATGCATATATGCCCAACAAAGCTCACATGCAGTGCCGTATATGTGCAGTCGTGAGCAGATAGGGACAACATGCCCATGTTTGTGAAATACATTTGCTATGCACACTTGTGTAAACATGACACGTGTGAAACCCCCCCGGGTGGGGTTTGGGGGTGGTGTGTGTACGGGTGTGCCCCCCCCCCCCCCCCCCCCACACACACACACACACACGCGCGTGCGCACGTTTGACAGATAGTGAGGAACCAATGTACGAGAATGACATAATTGAAGAATGAACCCCACTGTGAGTTATGTGCAACACCAGGGAGATTAGCTTGATTTGGTAGCTGCTGCACAGCTCATCTCAGTAAGCGGAGCCTTTTATTTCCAACACACCTGTCTAACACTATATACGTTCATGTTTATCATCCATTTATTTGTCCTGACAAGCAGTGTGTTAAAGCGCCAACACCATAATGCTTTTCGCTGTTATATCCATGTAGAATCAACGATGCAGCTTTGGCGAATTTCACAAATCTCACCTCGTTAAAATGTGAAATGAAGGAATGTCATTTTTATCACTTTTCTCATTCTCGCTGCACCTCATTGGCCGAATATAACATCCAAGACTATCTTGGCTGCAGGCAGAGCATGTGGGGAACATTCCACGCTGACTATTGATCTGGAGCTGAAAGTTGCCGCACCAATTATGTCCCCAATGTCAATGCATTCTTTTTTAAACTATAATGTACATTTTAAATAGCGCCATCACCATGTACAGTACTGTACCAATGAGAAACCAATAGCACCACACTGTATAATGGATGTATAGTTTGCTCACTCTAATGATGAGCACTGAATGTGCATTTTTTGGTCTGGTCTGCAGTGCATGGTAGCTATCAAAGTGACCTTGGCTGAATGTTAAGGGGGCCTCCTCAAAGGGCCTTGGCCATTGATCAGGCGGTCGAGATCTCTTCTGAAACCCGGTGCACCTCGATCTGGCTGCTGGAAAGCTGATTGAGGTTGTCACAAAGGCTGCCAGTCGGCCAGTCTCACGGGAGACCTGAGCGAAGCAGGGATTTCCACGCAGCCAGATCCTTAATCCCGCGAGGATGTTCCACAGATAACTGTTAGCTTTCACAGCAGCTCCCTCCTCAGAAGTCCTTCTGAGGCTGCCAGATGATGGCCGTCCTCGTCAACCTTCATGCAAAGTGTTCCAATTCTAGTCAAATATTATTGGACAGCTGAATTTCTTTTCCGTAGACCTTCAAGGAGGTTAGGGGAAAGACTGTTATATCCCTGAATAGATTGAACCTTTTCTATAAACCTTACAATACCATACAAAATGATTAATTATGAAAAAATAAAAAGAGAAAATACAGCAAAATAAAGTGATCTTATTTTTTCAATTACACTCCCCTCTTAGTATACAGCATGTTTGACTTACACTGTAATGCAACCTACTCTGCTTGAATTGGCATCTTGGAAAGATGATTAGCTGTTAGTTGTCATCATAGTCCTGGCACCCGAAAGAGGAATTAAACAGTATTATATTAACAGTCTCAAAATGGCTAGAGGTGATGTTTCTACTACAGTAGGTTTAGATTAGGGGCAAACACAAGTGCATACACTATTGTAGGTTATATTATTGTAGGTTATATTATTGTAGGTTAGACTATTGTAGGTTAGACTATTGTAGGTTATATTATTGTAGGTTAGATTATTGTAGGTTAGACTATTGTAGGTTAGATTATTGTAGGTTAGATTATTGTAGGTTAGACTATTGTAGGTTAGATTATTGTAGGTTAGACTATTGTAGGTTAGATTAACTCATGATGACACAAAATATCTAAAGGTGACTATTGAACACAAACCTGTGTTTTTAGTACAGTAAATTAACACACAGCACATAGGTTAGACCTCTTGACATTCTTTTAATGACAAAGGTCCACTCCGAGCGCATTATAGAGGATAACTCGAAGGAGATTCCAGCAACGAAAGTGTGTGGTGAAGAAATCTCTCTGCACCTCTTCCACTATGCCCTCTGCTAATTGTCATTTTGCTTGGCCTTGGTGTGTGAGGCTATATTGTTCCATGGCGATCACACAAGTACACCTGTGGCGAACTATTGGACTGATTCTGTCATTATACTAATACGACAGCAATAGAACTCTTGGTTATGTTAGCAGGACTGGCGACTTGGTCTATCATTTCATTTTCCTGCCTGGGCATTTCAGTTTCCTGGAACGAGATTGTTTTACTGAGCCATATACGACTAACAGCAACCACTCTAGTCCTTACCTACTTTAATCAACCCCCCAGCATTTGTGGGTTACTTTGACGAGACCAGATGTTGGCATAGTGATAACAATTGCTTTGCTTTTCCCTGCCTATTGGAGCAAAGAATGCATGAAACTGTAGATACAATTCTTGTTTCATGTTCAGGATTGCCCCACTGAACCAGCCTCGCAAAACGACAGGAGCACATGCCCTCTCCGCAGAGCCGAAGGTCTCATGCTCTCCTCTATTATGCAGTCATGGTGCAACACGTTTTCAGATTTTGGTGTCTAGGCACGACATAATGCCGCTGATAATGATGCTCACGCACAAGTTCAAGTAAAGGCATTTAAGGAGCTGAATAGTGAATCTTTTCTTTCGCAGAATTTCAATTTATTTCAAGGCACATAGTCCTGACATCTTACCTAGATTGCTAATAGCTTTTAAATTGTGTCACTGGTCCTAATTTAAATCAAAACAATTGATAGACACAATTATTTTATTATTTTATTCCAGTTTATTATCCTGCTGAACACGTTCATTAACATTGTTAATGCTAGGAAACCTTCAGACATTGAGGTGTGGCTCATGAGTTCCAGTCAGACCATCCTGGCTTTGTTTTTACGCCCCCGGCACTTT
Source organism: Forbesichthys papilliferus (assembly GCA_025399855.1). Taxonomy (NCBI): domain Eukaryota; kingdom Metazoa; phylum Chordata; class Actinopteri; order Percopsiformes; family Amblyopsidae; genus Forbesichthys; species Forbesichthys papilliferus. Next base: position 3,336 of record JAODOY010004217.1, read on the forward strand.
GTTCCAGTCTATTGGCAACTCTCGATGTGAGCGATTAAGGATTTATTCCAGGTGTAACCTCTAAAAAAACCTCCACCTTATTTTGTATACAGACACTGAGTTGTTATGCGCGAGCCCCTCCGGGAGCGTGTCTTGCACTTCTAAGGCGGCCTATACGTTTAAAAGAAACCTGCCGGGTTTTTTCCCGTCAGGTTGAGTGCCCATGAACTGATAAGCACACAGGTATATGGAAAACGCCACGCTGTAGGTGGGTCTCGCTCCTAGGGTGCTCTCGGCACTCGCTTGATCATGGATAATGCTCCCCGACTGCCTGGCTTCACGGGTTAGAGGCCCCCGCTACAGACTGACAGTGGCAGGTGGGCAACACATACCAATACCCAAACGAGATAGTTGCCAGAGCTGCGGATATATCTGATGTCTTTACAGATTTCACAATTCCACTTAGTCTACTGAGATAACTATTTTAAGGCTAATTGCAGAACTCTGAAAGGAACTCATTTGCACTTCTCAATCATCTGAAATACAGGCTAGGCAAAAACATTGAAATATTTTACATTTGCAGCATTTAGAAGAAGCTTTTATCCAATGCTTACAATAAGTACATGCAAGTCAATAGATAAATAGTCGTGTTTTTTATTTTCAATAATGAAACGAAATGGCGCTAGTTTTGAGTGTACACGGTCTCTATTGTGCTCATAGAAGCATTTAGTCTTCTCAGGTTTCCTCCCTCAGCGCTGTAATTAAGAGGTGTCTGCACATCTGCGCGCACGCACGCACACACGCACACACACACGCACACGCACACATATTCTCTGACTCCTAACCAGTCAGTCTGGTTCCTGAGACAGCCACTGCCATTAATCTGTGATAATGAATGAGCTCTCACCCACCTCTCTCTGCCTCCCCTACCTCCCAGAGCTGAATTTGCTCTCTCTCTCTCTCTCTCTTTTCTATTCTCTCTCTCTCCCCATCCTTTCTCTGTCTCTCCCTGTGTCTCTCGTCCCACAGATCATCTGCACAGTGGCAGTGCCAGGCAGCCAGCCATGGGAGTTGATTGGTGTAAAAGTGCACCGTGAGAAAAGGCAGCTCACCATTTGTTTACAGGATGTCAGTTTCCCAGATGCCGATGAAACGCAATTAGTGTACTGTACCATGTGTATGTGCACGACCCCCCTTCCCCGCCCTCCCAGACGCCCACTGAACCACAATATGCAGTTGTGTTTGGATCACTTTTTACCTTCCCTCCCTATCAGGATTGTGTTTTGGGCCGAGGGAGGATAACGTTAACGCTTGTCGAAGAGCTGAGTCAATTAGGGAAGAAGTGGGACGCAATGACAGGTCCGTTGTCACGCCCCACCCCACCCCCCCCGGCAAACAGCGGATGCATAGGATCCCAGTAAAGGGAGGGGCTTGAAAGGCTCCTCATCGTCCAATTACCCAGCATGCACGCTGCCACTTCACAGGACACGTCTCATAATAAGTAGCAACCATGCAAAGTTCTGCAGGACCGCCTCTCGAGAAGGCTCCTGGTGGAGATCCCCAAACAATCCTCAGCCTTTGTTCCTCTCCAGACTTCCCAGTGTTAATATGCGACTCGTTAGAGAGAAATGGTGGGTTATCGGTGGTCCTACGTGGTCTTAAGTGGATTGGGAGTGAAATACAAAGTGCTGCTGCTAACACAACCACACTCCCCAGAGCTAGCCCCGGAAATAGTGCTTATCAAGTTTGTGTTGATCACACATGTTGTGTGTGTGTGCGCCAGGCAGTGCCAGTATGAAATGTCTACATAATATACAGTAGTCATCAAATAGAATTAGGTCCTTGGATGGACACTTGTATCCAATTGAGCAGTGAGCATAATACAAGCAGCAGATCGGGATAATGGTATATAGGCCTAACTGTATACAGTATACGGTCTTATACAGTCTTATACAAGGTGTTTGTCAAGCCCAGTTTTAGTCAACGCTTCCTCTACCCCCAGGTGTGGTAGATAATATTCACACAATTAGTTTGAGGACGCCATCTGTCTGGAATCACAATCCACCACTGCCTGCCTGTGCCCAGCGTCTGTGCCCAGCGTCTGTGCCTCGGGAGCTGGGCGAACACGCAGATCGCACAGCTGCCTCTCAGGAAGGGCTGCCGCAAGATGCTGCCTAATGTAGTTTAACATCTACAGTAGGCTCAGCGACATCCTCTCTCTCTGTCTCTCTCTCCCCCTTCCCTCTTTCTGCCTCTCTGTTTTCCTCCCCCATCTCTTTCCTTCTTTCTCTCTCTATCACTCTCTTGCTCTCTCTCGCTCTCTCTCTCTCTCGCTCTCTCTCCGATGTGCGCCCATGCCTAGGTACAGTAATCTTTTCTCCAATCTCGTGTGGATTCAAGGATGAAGAGGACAACGCATTAAGTGCTCAAAATAATGCTGTCCAATATGTCGTGGCACGCTGAGCAATGTTGTCATCTTCACGGCTTCGCCTGGCAACATTATAAATGAGGCGTCGTTTGTGGAATGGCAGTGGGACCCTTCTAGGAGTCAGCGCATGCAGGGGAGATGAATACACAGAGATACAGAACAGCTTGACAGCATGGAGATACAAATCCTACATTTCCCTATCAAGGCTAGATGACATATTTGACCCGTTTGTTTATGCTTCAAAGTACTGTAAGGCTCACTGACAAGATTCAGATAGTTTCCTCCAACTTGTGCAGTCCATGCATTCTACTATACCATGTGGTGCCCTGATTGATGCAAACAATAGTCTACTACAATGTTCTGTATACCCCATGCAGTGCATCGCAAACTACAGTACTGTATGCTGTAGTGGAGGACATTTAGCGTTGAGTCAGAGTTGCCAGAGAAAGATTGTTGATATTTACATTAAAACAAAACAAAAACACCTCTCCTCTCAGTGCCATGGGGGGCTTAGTCAAAGTTCCAACCACACATATTGCACACTCACTGCTAAGGGTGGTATAGTGTTGTGTTGTGTGGTGCGGTCTGCACCATTTAGTTTGTGTTTCCAGACCATATTTTATTTCTCAGCATGCACACACAATGGGCAACTCGCAGTCCGGGAGGAGGTATTCTCTGAATTTGACAAAAAGCCCATTAGCTTGCAATCGCTGACTCGACCTATAACAGAGGGCGCATCTCCAAGCTGACCTATTGGAGTGGCCAGACGATCTGTTTGTCTTGTGTCCTTTCCAGGTTAGCTTAGTGGCTTTGTTTGGCTCTCAAACAGATGGTAAATGCACTGCATTTATACAGCACGTCTCTGATATCTCTGATACACCGGCCACTTAAAGCACTGTACAGGATTGCCTCACACACACACACACTATGCATGGAGCCGTCAAACAACTATCTTGCTCATGGGCACCTGGACACCTACAGTAGCCAGGAGAGAGTGGGATCTCATTGGGTTTGATGTTTGAGGTGTTTTCTATCAGGATCACACTTTGGTCGTATGCTCTGAGATGGACGCTTGTAGGTGTTTGTTTGAGTGTTTGTTTAAATGTTTAAAATATTGTATACCGCACCTTTAAGCAGTTGTTTTCTCAAATACCACGTAAAGTAGCATACAGCATTTGATTGGGTCCGTGTTTCAGTCCAGCGCCAGACAAGGATGTCAGATAAACTGTGGAAGTGATGCTCTAAACGGCTTCAGTTTGTGGAAGTCATTATTTATTTGACCTCCCACAGATGACTGCTAATGAGGCACTGGTTGATTAATAACCAAGGGACAAGGGGAATCAAAAAGACAGATGGACGATGGGTAAAGCATTTAGCTCCAGCGGGCTTACGTGACTCGGGTAATCACTTTCTCTGTCAGGGGAAAAAAAGTCCTGATTGCTGCGATCCAGGCGGAATTTGGGAGAGTTTCATTTTTGTTGTTGATAAAAAGCAGCTGGCTCTCAATCTCACCTCTAACAAGATTCTGATATAAAGCTGTTACACACACACAAAAACCCTCATGTACACCAGGACTGTCCTTTTAGACAATCAGAGTTGTTCACCAGATAATTGGCATCTCTACAGATGCAAACGGTTGGATCTGGCTACCCACTTCTGGCCTCATAGCCAGGCATTCTGCTGCCAGGGTGCCACTATGTCTCTGTCACTCCGTGACCACGGGGACCCGTGATATCAGAAACACAGTGGCCTTTTCCTCAGGTTGATGCCTGGAGATACAGGGTGGAGATGGCCATTAGTCCTGCGCCTGTTCTAACGTGGCAAAAATCCCAGGTCAAGGGATGCCGGTCAGATAGAGAGAGGGTGAGTGACATCCTATCCAATTACCTGTCACCTCTACAGAGGCTGCTGCTGAGGCTTGAGTAGACCACATGAGACAAGCAATTACACTGCAAAGATTCTGATCACCACCGTGACATAGCAGACATGATGTGGGGCTTCCGATGGTGTGCTTTGTCCGCAATGCTGCCGGCCAGGCTTGCAAACGGTAACGTATCGGTTCTCACGGAGCGAGATAGGTTTTCCCTGCTAAAAATCACAGCCAGGTTTTTGTGTGCAAGGGAAAAGACAGAGCATATATCTGTTTGTGCAGATGAACGTCTACAGTACTGTAAGTCTCACAAAGAGAGGTAAACCATTGATTTGATTGGTGTTATCTGACTAAGCTTCTGACATTTCTGAATTCTTGTGAAAGAGGTAGCTCTGTTATGGAATATGGTCCGTGTCAACACGTCGCACATTCTACGTGACTCGAGAGATGATAAACTTTTCTGCACTATTTTCTGACAGTTGTGAGTTGGTCTTTTGAGGCAGCCAGAGAGAGGGTGGTGTCTGTATTCTGCACATCTCCCTTTCATTCTGTGTTTTAAAAAGGCCGTGCTAGAAATCCCTCTGAGAAGCCGTGGGCACGGTTGATAGATAGCGGTGATAAGACCGACGGTGAACCAAGCAGTGACGCAGAAGAAGGCTTCCAGTTGAGTGAGTTGGAAAATAGCTGCCTACAGTTTATTAAGCATTTCTGAGCAATGATTCTGACACAATGACAAGCTCAACAAAGCACCCAAAGCAGTGTATTTGCTCCTGTTAGAATGGAGCGTGGTTCTGTCCACGTTGGCTGTGGGTCTCCCGTGGGGTGCAGGTTCAAACTAGATGTCCACAGTACTTCTAGGGTCTGTTTGTCGTCGGGTCCGTTCGGATCGGATTTAATTCATGCAAATCGGGTCGGGTGAAAAATTCTTTGAACATTTCGGCTCGGGTGCGTTTTTTGGACCCGAGAAATTAATGTTCCTGTCAAATTTTGATTAATATTTAACTTTAAATTACTTAAATGAAGCCAATATATTATTAAGATATTGACTTTAGATGTTTGGAAGAGGCATACCTAGTGCAGTCTATAGTGCATACAGGTTTTTCAATTGAGGTTGTGGGGAAAGGTTTGTGGATTGGGGATTACCAAAATATCTGCATTAATGACAGGAATTCATGTGGTGTGATGTTCATTTAAGTCAGAGGTCTTCAACAGGGGGTCCGGGATCCCAAGTAGGTCCTCAGAGGTACTGCAAGGGGTCCTCCAAATGATTTGATCCCAAACTTATTTTCTTCAAAAAATGTAAATGTCAGAAAATAAACATTACGTTCTGATCTGATATGACCTCTCTGGAAGTTCGATATGGATATGAGATATTAGGTCAATCAATAAGGTTGAAATAATAAACCATGTCATACAAATAACATATAGTTATTTGTTAACAATAAGTCCTGTCTTATAAATAACAATTACTGTACAAACAATAACGTAATTTCCATTTCTCGAAACTGATTTGAAATATTCAACACAAATTCACAAACACAAATCACATTGAAAACTAGGATTAATGGGATAAAGGGCTTATTTCTGGTATAAAGTACTTTATACCAGCAAATAGAGGCTGGATAGCCTCATAAAATAAGTCTGGCGACATCTTTGACCGTGACCGTTTTTCCTGTGTTTTGCAACCACAAAACACTGGAAAAAAGGAGATGGAGCTTTGGCCTTAAAGGTGTAGTCAGCTATTGTAAGATAATTGTAAGCGAATACACTTTTTGCCAAATTCACCAAATAACTACTATTTTACCATTCTCTAATCATACAGCCCTGTCTGTGTAAACTAACATAAACAAAGTGACGAATGTTGCTCACAACAACGATGCTGCTTGGCTTTACAATGTTGTTAAATGTGTGGGGCGGAGCTTCTGAGGGAGTTTTTTTCATTAGAGCTCAAAGTTAGCAGGCATTCTTGAGAATGACTGAATCTGCCTTTAATATCCCGTTTTATTTCTATCGAGCAAGCAGACTTTTTTCTAATCTCTTTACAGAACGTTGTCTCGTTACTGACACCGTTGTCTAGCAGTGTTTTGTGTTCTCATCCGCGGTGTGTTTGTCACTTTCCTAGCATGGCATGGCAAGGTTCTGATGCAATGTCTGCAAGCTATCGCTTCCCATGTTCTCCTGAAGGCGATAGCTTGCAACCATCACATCACAAACCTTTCCCCGACTGTTCTCTCCCCTTCACTGTTAATTAACAGACAAAGGCCTATTCCTTTGAAATGCTTTTGTAACCTTTGGTGTCTAAACTTTACCTTACAACTGCCTTTTGCTGCGCATTCGTGGAAGTGAAAGCTGAGGCGTGAAAGTAAGTCTGACATTGGGTGTTAGGCTGAATTATAGCAGCAGCCCAGCAGGGACAACAGTGTTGCCTCATCAAGGTAATCCATTAGTTCCGGGTGTTTAAACTACACTTGATGCTTTTCCTTAAGGGAGTGCTATGCTTCCATGACTACACCTCATTACACAAGCAAAAATGCAAATAAACAAATACTGTACACCTCGCAGTTAATGAACATTTGGGGATATATACATAATTCATATTTATATAAAAGTGAAGCGTTCTACAACAGCTACTGGATAACAGCTAATCACCTGTGTCGTGACCATGGCGCTGTGCTTCTCTAGCTCCCAGGTGGTGAGTTCTGCTCCTGCAACAGTGCCAATGGCAAGCCCCCCCCCCCCTCCCTTCCTCTCGCCTCCTTCCCCCCCTCCCCCCCTCCTCCCCCGGAGATTATTTAGCAATTTTTTCTTCTGACTCACTGAGTAAACACCTGGTTGAAATTAGCCGACTCGGCCCTTTTCCCAGAGATGGATTGACTGGGTGATGATAATCTTGCGAATTTTTCGCATATATGGATGTTGTAATTAAGCATGCGTCGTGCTGCTCATAAATTACCCCTGATGGGAGTGTGGCATGGAGGGAGGAGGGAGGGGGGGGGCTCCCGGCATAAGAACGCTCCTGGCTGAGGTATCATTTAATTTAGAAGTGTTGTGACAGAGGACGCAGGCACGTAAACAGTCAAGGAAGAGCTGCAGGATGGATGGCCGCTGGGCGCAGCAGATGTTCACTTATTGTGACGAAGAAGGTGCGATCAGTGTCACGGCACATATTTCTTCCTAGGCGCTCACATTAATCCACATCTCAGTTGGCATGCAAGTAAAGTGTACTGACACTTTAGTCATGCCGTATATACTGTGTACTGTATACAGTGTGGCATGCAGTACTGTATATAGAAAATACGTAGCATTTTAGCTAACTGCCCTGTCGCGCTGGACAAGAATGTTGTTACTGTCATGTGTCCATAATGACAGGCCTGAATTGGGGAAATAAAAGACATTATATAGAGGAGACAGACCGCTTAGAGAGTCCTCAATAGAACTCTATGGGAGAAGCACCAGAGACATTATA
>JAODOY010004219.1:0-11077 GCA_025399855.1 Forbesichthys papilliferus
TTGGTTATATGTTATCTTATATTAAAATCTCTTATTTTTGATATTAGTTTAGTGTCTTGTCGTTACCGACCGTCACAGTGTATAGCTAGAAAACAAGTTTTCCCACTTATAAAAAGGTACAATAAAGTAACAATTTTGTACCTTAAAGATACAAATAGCCTTGTCACTGGGGTGGTACCCTAAAGGAACAAATGTTTTAACATTTTAGAAGGTACATTAATATACCTATATAGAAGTTACATATTTGGCCCTCGAGGTACACAAGTACCCATATAGAAGGTACATATTTGAACCTCGAAGTACATAAAAAGGTGCAATGTAATAAGGTACAACTTTGTACCCATAGATTTTGTACCTTTAGGGTACCACCCCAGTGACAAGTGTTTGTACATTTTTATATGGCACTTTCCATACCTTTTTTTTTTTCTTGGAGTGTATCTCTAAGGCCGCCACAGTCCTGAGAAAACCAATTTTGGCTTCTTGTACCCAGGATCTAGTTATTTTGGTCCCTTAATGACCATACTGTAGTTGAGGGTAGGAACGAAAATTGCACGGTAGATCTGCCTTCCGGCTTCAGCTCTCTTTTTAATGTCACAACGGTGCAGTAAATTGATTGTAATACTGTTTCCGCTGCTTCGGTCAATCTCTTGTTCCAATGTGCCCTCATTTGCGAACAAGACCCCGAGATACTTAAACTCCTTCACTTGAGGTAAGATAATTATTTAAAAAAATAAAGTAGTGACAGAAGATAAAAGGATAATCATAGACAGATTCTTTGTAATCAACATTACAGTTGACATCTTAACATACAGTATCTCACAAAAGTGAGTACACCCCTCACATATTTGCAAATATGTGAGCATATCTTTTCATGTGACAACAATTAAGAAATTACAATTTTCTGCAATGTAAAGTAGTGATTGTACAGCTTGTAGAACAGACGTATACAGATTTATATAAAATTTCTTGAATACATAATTTATTTCTCTAGATTTAATTGCCAGTGTTCCATCCCCTTTTGTCACTGCTGCTACCAAAAATTTGGACTCTTTTTGTTTAATGTACCTAGCCAAAAATGTCCCTGCTTTATCCCCCGATTCAAAAATAGTCTGCCTGGCCCTGAATAAAAGATATTCAGCTTTTTTGGACATTATAGTATTATAATGTTATATTTAAGTTGGGTCAATTCTTTTAAAATAGATTCAGATTTTTTTTTTTAATCAATGTTCTTAATTCTCTTTTCCAGATCTATGATCTTAGCAGCATTGACCCTCTTCTTATAAGAAGAGTATTGAATAATTAATCCCATTAGAAAGGCCTTCATAGCCTCCCAGGCCACTATGGCAGAGGGAGCTGTGGGAACATTGGTCTCCAAATATAGCCTAATCTGGGCTTGAAGATCTTCCTTAAATCCCACATCTTGTAAAAAAGATGAATTAAAACGCCACATCTGTGATCTTTCTGTTTCCCAATATGGGGTCATTTGTAGTCTGACCACGGCATGGTCTGTTAATAAAATATAATCAATTAAACAGGATATTGTGTCAGGCAGCAAGGAGCTAGAAATTAGAAAAAAATTATATTCTTGAATAGACTTTATGGGCTCCTGAGTAAAAAGTATAGTCTCTATCTGTTGGCTGGTTCAGCCTCCACACATCTATTAGACCCATAGATTAACACATTTTCTTAACAAGCAAAACAGAGTTAGGTATTCTGCTTGATGTTGGTTTACAATGATCAATGATTGGATCTAAGACAACATTAAAGTCTCCTCCCAGAATTATGGGATATTGGCCAATATCATGCAAATGACTTTCTAAATCTATGAAGAAATTAAGGTGTTCCACATTGGGTGCATATATATTGGCCATCACCAGAGTATGTCCTTGTATCTCTGCTAGTATTATAATTATTCTACCCTCCTCATCTTTAATCTCCCTCCTGAGTTTGAACTGCAAGCCTTTGTTAATTAATATGGCGAATCCTCGACTTTTAGATGACCCAGCACTAAAGGACACGTGTCCAGTCCTTACATAATTTAAGTGATTCCTGGGGACAACAATGTGTTTCCTGCAAGAATACTATATCTTGTTTTTTAGTTTTCAAATGTCCCAGTATTTTCTTCCTTTTGATTGGACAACCCAGGCAATTCACATTCCAGGTTGACTAACATAATGTCCTTCCACTGCTAGTCATAAGCACTCATAATGTATTTAACTATACAATAAGTGGCCATGCTATTTTAATATAAGATCCATGGTGCAACATAAATTATACAAATTAACAGAAAAAAAGAAAAATAAAGAAAAATAAAAAATGGATGGATGATTCAAACACCATAGTGATATCAAAAAACGCACACCTCCTATCACACATACCGTTACTTTCCCGAACAGATAGAGAGCAAGGTCTAGTGATTTCCAAAGCATATCCAGGGCACACCCGAATCGCATGATGCGCGGACACAGTATCAAACATGTACTTCAGCTCCTCTCGATGTATTACAATGCTTTCTCCGGGTCATCAAATACCCGTGAACTCTGTCCACTACTGAAAATCTTCAGAAGTGCAGGGTAAAGCATGCCAAATTTAATCTTGCGCTCATGGAGTGCTTTCTTGCAATGTGAAGATGCTTCTCGCTTCCTTTGCGTCTCCCTCGAATAATCCAGGAAAATCATAACTTGTTTACCATTCCCAGTCAGGCGTTTCTTTTTTCTTTCGACCATGATTCTTATCCCCTATATCCATCCATGTCCCGATTCTGTGAACGCGGTCCATCTCGATTCTTCCCGGGGTTGAATCAATGCCAAGGGTCGCTGAGATAAACTCATTCAGGAACGCAGTGATATTGCTCTTTACAGCCCCCTCCGGTACCCCAATTAATCTCAGGTTGTTGCGTCGGGATTTGTCTTCAGCTGTGGCCAATCTGTCTGTCAGTAATTGTATGTCCTCTTTAGTGGCTGCCGCCGGTCTAGCGTTTATGTTAGCTTGCTCATCCTCTAGCTGACTCACACGCTCTTCCACTTCCATAATGCGTGAAATTATGGAGGATAGCTTTGTATCCACAGAGCTCAGAGATCGACGAATTTCTTTCAGATCTGCCGTTGTGGAAATGCCCAATGCCTTGGGCCCTGGCGTTGGGGGCGACCAGGCATCCCAAGGCAGAGGTGGACAGGCCTCGGGCTTGTGGCTGCTCTACAGGACTGGCAGGGGACGTCAGCCACTGCTGCTGCACTTCTAGGGACACACACTGGGGAGGTCACTGAGGTAGTCAAACAACTCCACAGTGGCAAAGCCGCGGGGGTTGATGAGATCCGTCCAGAAATGCTAAAAGCTTTGGATGTGGAGGGGATGTCTTAGATGACACGCCTCTTTAACATCACGTGGAAGTCAGGGACAGTGCCAAAGAAGTGGTAGACTGGGGTGGTGGTTCCCCTCTTCAAAAAGGGGGACCAGAGCGTGTGTGCCAAATACAGGAGTATCACACTACTCAGCCTCTCTGGTAAAGTCTACTCTAAGCTGCTGGAGAGGAGGGTTCGGCCGATTGTCGAACCTTAGATTGAAGAAGAACAATGCAGATTTCGTCCTGGTCGTGGAACAAGGGACCAGCTCTACTCTTGCAAGGATTCAATTCCTGAGAGGACAAGGGGTGTATTTCAATTACAGTAGTTTTGGGGGTGGTAATTAGTAGCATACAAATTATCTTCCTTAAAAATGAAGTTAGTGTCGGACAGACAAGGTGATTTTATAGATCTTGCCAAAATTCTGCATCTGAAAATGCTCCCAATAGAAGTTGAATCTCATGGAGACAGAACAAATCCGCATCAGAGCCGAACGTGCCACACACACGCCCAATGGAATCCCGGCGTAAAACGTTCACTCATGCAATCTGGGAGTGGGGTTCGAGTCCCAGTCTACGTTCATCACACACTGCCACATAATTGCGTAAACTATGCATGAGCTGCGATCAAAGTCTTAAATTAATTTTGCCCGAATAGGTCACTACTACCACCATTATATTAACCTGATGAGGAAAGGTTGTTCTGGGTATGTGTAGCTGTTATCAAGTTGTATTATTTTTGTATTCATTATCTTGACATTGTTATACATTCTTAAGATTATTTTTGGTATTATGGGACTATACGTTATAGGAAATGTTGCAAGGGGAAAATGTTTATTGTGATACCTTCAGAAATCACAGTACTTCACTGTTCCTCGAATCCAGGATGAGTCATGCTCAAAGTATTTTTCTGCAGTTCAAGACCTAAGGCTAAAGTTTATTTTGATTCCTTTTGGTTATGCGGCCAATGAGGTACGTTTGTCAGTTGTATATAATGTATTAAACTTGTGAATCTACGATACAATGTGTCATGCTATTTATAGCTTGCCAGCAGACTTTTGCTTTAACTACTGCTAGCATCAGCAGAGAATATACCTGTATTCTTTAATTACTTGTGAAATACTTTTTGTGTTTCTGTATTTTAGTTCTCACGGCATTGGTGAATTGATGTGTGATCCTTGCGGAGAGCATTCAATAAACAGCCTGTAGAAAAGAACTTCGGCTTGTGTTAATTAAAGCTGCTGTATGTAAAAATTGAAAGTTGCAACGAGAGCTATCTTACAAGAGAGAGAGAGCAAGCTTTTGAAAAGCAACAAACCGAAAAACCAACCCCCTTTTCTCAGTTTCTCTGGAGCCCCACTCACCTGCTCGTGCGTGAGGACTCAGTCAGTTAGAGGCTGCCGGAGCTCAATCCTTCTAAATGGTTCGACAACGTACAAGTGAACTATGTCCAATTCACAGGTAGGCTACAAAACACCAATTTCATAATAAGTGTGTGTTTTTTATTTTATTTAGAATATTAAATAGTATATTTGTATTTGTAGATAGAATTGTAATTTCACGTGTAAGCTCTGTTTACACAACTAATTTATCGATCTGCATGGTACATTTAGCATAAAGCAGTCTGTTTACTTTTCTTTACATAGCAAGTAAATATATCCATATACCATTTTTACCAGTATCTACATAGCCTACCTATAATAACAGTAGGCTACCAGTATATTGTTGTTACATAACAGTACAGATGCTTGGTCTACTGTTAGCAGCAAATAATTAGGCGGTGTTGGAATCTGGGTGGTTCTCCTAACACCAGTTCCTGCATGTTCTTTTATGGAGTTTAAGTAGGAGGAAACAATGTGTCCAAGTTTAACCAAATCATCTTTAATAGTAGATCAACAGTACAAGTCAGAGCTCTGGACCACTTTTTCTCCCTGACCTATAACATGCAATATGGTCAGTTCACGTAGTCTGCTCCAGACTGTCCCTCGGCCCATTGGTAATATTGTAGACAATGTTTTCCCTATCTGATCTTGACTGAGTCAATCTCCCAATGCTGGGGCCCCACGGCCGGTGTCTCTCCTCCTGCTGGGCGTCCGTGCTGGTGAACACACTCTTCACGCCCCCATATCATGCCTATCTTCTGTTTGCTGGTAGTTTGTTCATCAGAGTTATGTTCCTATCTCTTTCCCTGCTCCCTGCTGACTCAGCACTTACACATAAGACAGTCTAATTCCTACACTATTCACGCTTAATCAATAGTGTGACACACAAATAAGCCTCTATAAGGATATCTAAACTGTTAAGCATAATCTTTAGTAACAGGGTGATGACGGCCTCTCATTCTTCATTGCCGGGCAGAGCTGACGTCTCCGAGACCAAACGGTGCCACCACGCTGACCTTGAGAGATAGCTGACTCCACTAGTTTTCTCCTGTCTGTTCACTTTTAAGCAATAACATAGCGCACTCTTATTAGATTTAAAATGTTAAGCACAATTTTCCACTATTCCCCCTTTTGGTCTCATGAAGGCCTATCGCACAGCTAAATTTTCAAAAATATATTTTTTGAAGATGTGTGACAGACTTTGTATGTGAGATTATAATATGTGTAATGCTACAGTGTACAGGATCAGATCATGCAAGAGGAAGATGTCATCGTGGCAGCAAAGGGTCATCTGAGAGGGTCATCCGACAGGCAATGAGCAAGGGGCCGTGGCTTTTCAAGACTCACCGCAACCAGACTACAAGCATTTTTCAACACGCTGCATATAGACCATATAATGTGTGGCAGTATAGCTGTTGTGTACAGGATTATATACATATATCCAGACCCACTTATGTTGGTATTATCTACAGACGTAGTTTAGTGATTTTGACGTCAATATGTCATTATTCTTAATAAAAAAAGACATTTTTGCACATTACAAATGTTTTTAATCAATTCATATATTTTAAAATTGCTATACTGTACTACAAAGAGGTAATCATTTAATAACTAATTACATTTTCCCTATGTTATAACAACATTTATAAAAAATATAGGGTTCATGTGGACAACTGGAAGTGTGGTAGTATTGACCCTATAGAGATTATATCACAAATATACATTACACATATCAACATATTTGTACAGTTACTAAAATTACTGCAATGGTTTAATTTCATACCAAGGCCTTCAGTTATTTGCTTCATGTTGTTTTTTTTTACATTAGTTGCTCTATGAAATAGCGCAATTGTAATTATTGTTGCGTGTGGATCAGATATAGCGATGCGACAACTGAAACTCGTAGCCAGATGCTATGTATGCGCGTTCATGTGATTGACAGGCAAGGCAGATTCGCTGGACCAATCGGGAAGGAGGATCTGATTGGTCAGAGAATCCGGGGTCGCAGGTAAAATGTATGTCTTCATTTATAAAGGTGGGAGCTGTAAACAAGGGCAGATATTCTCACTGAGGACTTCACTCACTGATAGCATATGGATGTCTATGACATTTTTAAGAAAGCATACTATATTTATAGCTCTAACATACTACATACAGTCACTTTAACTGGAAGGAGTGACTATGTACTAAATCACATGGAGTTTTCAGCAATGCACAAAATGTATTAAATAGATATTTAATTAAAGCTCACCTAATATTTTCACATTCTACAATGTTGAAACACATTTTATATGAAAAGGTTTATTTAAATGTAATCCTCAGATCTCAACACCTTTCATGACCACCTCTCACTATTGTTGTGGTGGTTTCGAATGGCTGGCTGGACCTTATGACCTATATCAATTTGTGTTATTATTGAATATAAGCCCTTCTAGCTACTACCAATTCATGCAATGTACTATCTTCATATCACAACAGACTTTTAGTAGGACTAAATGAAGTCAACTATTTGTTCCCCAGATCAATTAGATCACTTGAGATAATTTCATCTGTTCTTACTGTATTCTCATCCCCCAGAAGGGGGGCAGCTAATTCATTTAGACCAGACAAAGCTTTTGACCTTACAGCAAGCCCTCCTGCCCTCCAATATACATTTAAAGTGTTCCCTCCATTTGCATCCAGCCATTTGCAAACAAGCCTTTGTTGTAACTTTTTAAAAACATAAACCCCAAACACAATCAATCAATCAATCTTTATTTATATATCATTTTTCATACAAATGAATGTAACACAAAGTGCTTCACACTACGTCATTAAAAGCAATACAAAATGAGTAAAAACAATACAATATATAAAAATAATACCACCACTCATGTTACACTCATCATCCCAACCATCCAATCACAAACAAACATCAAGAGTCCCATTCCCACCATCCCCCCAAAAAAATAATGATTAAATAAAAATCCAGAGACCCCAGACCCGCTCCCCAGCCACCTCAATCTCAGTCAGAGAATGGAACCCCGAAGATACTGACAGAACGAGCCTACACACCAAAATACCCCAGACCCCCAGGGATGTGGCACCAGGAGTGCATCACCGAACACAGACACTGGGCAGGTGACTAAATAGACCAGCTCCCCCCAGCTAAACCCTCAAACCCTGCAGGCCAGGGCACACACCCACCCATAATCCAGCCCACCAACCATGCACCACCATGCCGCCTCCATAAGCGGAACCCCGGAGACGACACCACAGAAGCGCTAAATAACCCAATCCACAACACACCTCCCAGAGATATGTATTTTCTTGGACTGGATCACTGGAACCTTTACTGAAAAAAAACCTTGAGTCGTGGCGGATACATTTTTGGCCCTCTGGTGCTGCGAAACATACGTACAGAAGCATCAATTAATTCATTGCACATTATGACATGAGGTAGGTAGGCTACCGTTCGCTACTTAAAATGCCTAAAGCAAAAGCTTCTAAACAGATGCACCAACAAACCATCCTGTCTGTCTTTTAAAATTAAATGTGCAGAGCACAGTTCAACTCACTAAATTGCATGGCTTATTGTTATCAATAAATCCTGTTAAACATGAGCTGCCTTGTAAAAGGGGTCGTCAACAAATTACTTTGAATCATGATTTCAACTAAGTACTAGTTCAGGCACCAGAACCGTTTAAAAAGTATTGATTTGGCACCAGTGTAGTAAAAAAACGAAACAATACCCAAATTGCTTAATCACTGACTGGACTGTCTGGATGGATATTAGCTATCAGAAATCAGGTTCAAATTTTTACTTACTTCTACTCTATTCTACTATGCACACATACCTTAGCAATGAGTGAACTATTTGATGTTACATAGCCTTATGAATTGGTGTATTATTTGCATAATAGCCAATTTGTTAGATTTGAAGATGAATTTGCTAAATAGACTAAATAGATTATTCCCTTCATGTAGCCTAATACAAAAATAAATAGACCTACATTTTAGTAATCTATGAAAAATAGGGCTCCCCCACATAGAAAATTACAATTTAAATACTGCCTACAGGACATAAACTGAATATATAATTATACATACATATAAAACAATGTAATACTGTTACACTTGCTACTGTAGATGTTCAGGAATCATACTATTTACTTTCAACTGCCCATGCATTATCCATGCAGAGACATTACAGGACAAAACAGGTCCACGATACACTGCAAGACAGGCAGAACGGTTAGCTAGCACTTAGCATTTACCTGCTAAACGCTACTGAAATTACCTACAGTAGTTATCTATCCACATGGCGTAGATGTATGGCAGCCCTGAAGTTGCACATAACCACCTCACTGATCCCCTGACATCTTTGTGTATTTATGACTCTATTACAAAGCCGCACAAGGCTAGTGTTATAGCACTCCACACCTCCATATCATCCCAATCTTTCTCCTTACATATTTGGGTCAGCCTCATCCCACTAGCCACTAGTGGGATAAGATAGATATATTGGGGAGGAGGGGGGTTAATAGTGAAAAGCATTTAGCATTTAGCACTTTACACATTTTTCAGAATTGTGGGAACAGTGTGGTTATTACATGCAAAAGCTTTTGAAGGTGTCTGTCATTTGTCATATTTACTTTGAGACGTTATCTGCTGTTAGATGTGTATCAAATGGCATTTCATGAAATGCCTGATTTATTGCCGATAGAGATATTTGTACAGGACAATACTATGGATAACACATTTATTATTATGATATTATATTATGATATTTTGATATTAAGTTATATTAAGATGTTATGAATATTTTGAAGATACTTATACACCAGAAAGACATAGATATATATAGCGGAAATTGTACAGTATTTTGACAAATATTGACATCTAATATGTTTAACATTGGATAACATTTGTTTATTTCCCCAATGCACTTTTAAAACAGCCAAACAATATCTGCATTATACTGTAGCTAACCACACACACAAGATCACATTCAAATGATTTGCTTACAGTATATAAGTCCATACTGTACATGCGCACTACACATTGAAATTGAATGGTCACACACACACACAAACACACACACACAAACACACACACACATAGCATACCCTAGTGATGATGTGCAGCAGCTTTAAAAAAAAAATCCTTCATAATGACTACATTACCCGCCCATCACCGTGGGAACCCAAGCCTAAGAGGCTCGCGGGACCCACCGAGATGTGCTTCAAAGCCCTGCCAAATAAGACACTAGGTAATACGGATGAAAGACTATGGCAGCAACCCATGGAAAAAAAAGTCTCCAATTAAAATAACTGTCAGTGGAGTATAATAGGGGTCTTCTCATGGAATGTGTATGTGAGTGTGTGTGTGTGTTTGTGTGTGTGCGTGCGTGCGTGCGTGCGTGTGTGTGTGTGCTTGTATGGGAAGCATTGCCTTGGGGTAACATGGCTAGATTATACTAGGCTATGGGGGCACACAAACCATCTCTGTTTCGTTTAACCCCAGTGCGGGTACCTGTCTAATCAATCACTTCAGCAGGTCTAGTATCACACACACACACACACACACACCCACGTCCACTGTTCCCTGTGTGGTCCTGCGTGGCAAGAGCAGGCCAGTTCTCTCCCCCTCTGTACTTATAGACAAATTAAGACATTGATTTCCCTCCTTGTACTTAAATGTGTATTGATTTGGCTCAGTTGTCTGAAATTACCTCAGAGTTACAAACAACTAAGAAACACACACACACACACACACACACACACACACACCATCATCCGTATAGAGACAGACCACATATGTGAACCTGCACGGACACACACACACGCATGTTTGTTCCACATTACCTAAAATGTCTGGCTTACTATTGACATCACGTATAACACTCAGGCAAAACAGCTGTCACACCTAGCCTTGCCTAACACATGCACACACACACACACACACACACACACACACACACTTAGGCACACACTCCCTCACAACACCGTTTGTTGATTCATGATAGTGCATCAATCTTGCCTGCCTCTCAGGTGTTTTACTTTACGCATACCTGTACTTCTGAAATAATTGCATAGGTACACACACACACACACACACACCCATCTGTCCCCAATGCCCCAGTATAATTGGCTGGCTCCATCAGGGCGAGCCTTAGGTGGAGCTCAGGTGATGAAGAAGGAAGCAGAGGCTGACAAGTCTTAATCCTTTTTCCTTTTCACTGTTTTATTTTCTCTCTCTTGTTTTAAGCGTTTTTCTATTCTTAAAAGTGATAAATGAATCATGTGCGCTTAAGTCCTGCTAAATAAATGATAAACTTTATTTACCTGAATATATATATTAAAAAATAAAGTAA
>JAODOY010004220.1:0-11077 GCA_025399855.1 Forbesichthys papilliferus
TTCTAGCTATATTTTTTAGATGATAGAAAGCTGTTTTGGTGACCGCTTTGATATGACTGTTAAATGTGAGGTCTGAGCCTATCAGAACACCAAGACTACGCACTTGCTCCCTGGTTTTTAGGGCCCGACTGTCTATACATGTGTGCACATAGCTCCTGTTAGTGAGGATAACTGTTAGGCATGGTAGGCACATTTGAACCCATACCGGTAGAAATACCTGGAATTTGGTGCCAATAGTCTACCCAACTTTATTTGTTTGTGTTTTTGTCTTTACAAATGTCATTTCAGGTGTAAACACCGCATTGCAAACTGGACGCATGTGGGCGTGGCTGCTATTTTGTTGTGAAAAGGCCCATATGCCAGAGAGACTTGGAATTAGCAGCATCCTATAATTCTATAGAAAACCTTGGCCACATTGAACATTAACCAAGCTGCAGGGTGGATGCTATTGTTGCTCTTGTAGGCGCTCGTGTAAATAATAGCTGAAAATATGTGGCCCACCTACAGTTTCTCTTGTTAAAATCTGGCCCACTTGAATGTGTTATTGAATAGCCCTGCAGTAGGATATTATAACATAACTAAGCAGTCTTATAAACACATTTTAATCTTCATGCAGATTACTAATCAGAAGAAGAGGATTGAAAACATGTCACAGCAACCCACATGCAATCCAGTGTTTAAGAGATTTCTTTTCAGACTCCTGAGGGAAATCAAAAGAGTTGGGTTGGTATGTCGTGTTTTTTTAATTTAGTCTGTTACTATTGTGTACTCAAAGTTATAGGCTCTCATATATGTGCTACTTTATGTATTGAGACCTTTTGTGATGTTTGTGTAAAATGAATCCTCATCTTCCAGCCCAGAGACACTACAGACGTCTTCTATGATGCCAAAGTGAGACTCTCTAAACAACGCGTGGAGATAATTGAAACGCTTCTGGATGGCATGGAAAGCTGGAAAACAGGGGCACTTGATGATGCCGTCAGCCAGATACTAGTGGACCTTAAACCACATGACTATGAGGCCTGGAAGTGGCACTTTGAAGACACGTTTGGTGTAGAAATTGACACCGCGTTGAAGGTTAGTGCACAATGTGGCACATGATCTTGGATATGGACAAGCTTTCGCAAAAGAAATGTGAGTGCGTTGCACGAGCATCTGGTTGCAGCCAGTATAAATCATGTACAGGACATGGGAAGAGGATAAGGAGAGGACTTGGTTTGTGACATCTTCTTTCTGCTACTGTTGAGGGTAAAAGTCAACATAGTACATGTACATGCCGAGACTTAAAAACCCCACCCCTTGAATCATGACTCAGCATTTTCAGTGTCAGTATGCTCCCATCAGACCTTTTGATTTTTATGTTGGTGTATGTTTAATACTTTAAGCTGTTGTTTCTATTACTATGAAAAATATTGGCATACAATGAAATTTACAGTTTAATGTGCAGAGGAAATGTAGCCAGTGATTCTCTCACAACTCCTGGTCCCGGGGACCCCCGGCCCTCCGTGTTAAAAATGTCTTCTTTCTCCAACACACCTGAATCAAATGAATGGGTCCTTTAGCAACCCAAAGACTGTGTACAATGCCAGTGCCTTGTTCACAAGTTATGTTCCGCTCTAAATTTTTCAGTGTGAAAATGAAACTAACACAGGGACGCGCATTATTTTGATCTGTTCAGACCATGATTCGGAACAAATCATAGGTGTAAAAGTTCCCTAAAACATGCAGGGCAGTGGGTCTTGCAACAGCTCGCTCTAGGTTTCAACCCAAACTAACACCGGTTTGTGTTTTTGTCTTTGCATCTTCTCTAGGTGGTCCTGGTTGTGCTCATCATAATAGCCATCATTTGCACTGAGCTGTGGTCTGTGGTGTCCTGGTTCTGTCAGTTCAAAAGACTGTTTGCCATTTGCTTTTTCATCAGTATCATGTGGAACTGGCTGTATTTGTACAAGGTATGATTCCTGCTCTATTAGAAACAGAATACTACTGTATATGGCTCTATGCCAGTGTTTCCAAATGCTCGTTCTGGGGACCCACTGCCCTGCATGTTTTAGATGTATCCCTGCTCCAACACACCTGACTCACATAAGTAGACCTGATGACAATCCGTTAGGACCACTGTTGTACATTACCTTTCACTGGAACTAAAGAGGCCTAGCCCAAACTTTGAAAACAGCCCCAGACTATTATCCATCCTCCAACAAACGTTACACTAAGCATTAATACAGTCATACCGTAGTAGTAGGCAGCATTCTCTTGGCATCTGCCCAAAACCACATTTGCCATGAGACTTCCAGATAGTGAAAAGGGATTTATGTTTCCACTGCTCCAGAGTGGCAGGTGTGTGTTACACCACTCCAACCAGTGCTGGGAGCAGTGTCAGGTTTTAACTGTAGTAAGTGATGGATCAAAGGACATGTGCACTTAAAGTCACTTAACTCTTCGGTATGGCCCATTCTACTGCCAATGTATTTTATGGCTTTATGTTTGATTATACACCTACATACAATGTCAAAAAGTATGAATGACAGCAGTATTGCACAAAATAAATACAGTATATGGATTATAATCCATATATACTACTACTACTACTACTACTACTACTAATGATGATGATGATGATGATGCATCTACATCTCGATAGTACAGTATCTAAATAAAAAAGTGCCTATATGGGTTTGTCAGATTGCCTTTGCTGAGCACCAGAACAACATTGTAAAGATGGATGGTGCTTATGAGAAATGCACAGGAATGAAGAAAATGGACTGGAGTGACAACTTAAAAGGTAAGATATAGCTCAGTAGTTCTCAGCCTTCTGAAAGTGTTTGAACCAATTATTTTAGCATCATATAGTACTTTACTGACCGCAGTAGTGATTTAGTACAGCCACTGAATGAGTAGGATGTAAAGATACAAACTAAAATAAGGATATATTAAGCGGGTAAGATAATACACTTTCTGTCAAATACAGCTGTCTCCACACGGTCTGCTACTGTAGCTGTCCATTCTGTGCGTGCTGCAAATATAACCTAAGCCATAGTTCTGTACATGGGAACACATACAGACCTCACCACCATATCCTAGCCTTGACACATCCTTCCCAGCATAGAGGTGGAGCTTCTGAGGCATTGAAGGGAATGTCTTTGGTTTAATAGAGAACAAATGTTAACAAGGTTTCTCCAGAATGGCCGACTGTACCTTTAAATAAAAGTAATGATGCACGTGGACACGATGACAGTTAACAGAATATATTGTTTGACTGCACACAGCACCTATAACATAACTTTAACTGAACTTGAAATGTATTTAATGTATTACGTAATATCTTGCAGAGTGGTTCAGGAGTACCTGGACGCTTCAAGATGACATCTGCAAGAGATATTATGAAGCCATCATGGTCAACCCCATCCTACTGGTACCCCCTACTAAGGTATGTTGCTATTAAAGAGCAACTGTGGGGAAATGTGCAAATGATAGCAAGTAGCACACTCCCTGCTGGACACGAGCTCATTCTAACTAAAGGTACAGAGAATCTTTAGAGTAAAGTAGCTTTATTGTGTTGGACCAATTCGTGTGCAAGCTCTGCCGAGATAGTTTCTGAATCAGCAAAAACCGCATGCACTGTACTGCATATATGCAAATGTATTTACATGGTGGAAAGTGGCTTTACACATGCACTGTACTGCATATATACACAATTGTCTTTACATGATGTCTCCTCAGGCCATATCAGTCACTATAACCACATTCATCACAGAGCCACTGAAGCATATTGGCCAGGGGATCTCAGAGTTTCTCAGAGCCCTACTAAAGGATCTGCCCATCACCCTACAGATACCAGTTCTGATTACTATTGTGCTGGCCATCTTGGTAAGACTCTCTCCTTTGTGCTGTTTGAAAACCATAGCTATGTCTAGTGAATGTGGACCACTTGCCTGCACATCCATGAAGTTGGCACCTACATAAGACGTAAATGTGAATACAAGTATTTAGATTTGTTTGTGCACCCAAAATGACGTCATCTATTTATATAAAATAAAGCTTATAATAATGATAAGACAAATAGCTTTATTTTCAGTTAAAAAATGATATTAACATTAATGGGGTGCTGAGGACGTCACACCATTGTTAGAAAACAAACAAAAAACTTTGAAGTTTGTGTGTAGTATTACATTTGTGTGTAGTATTAAATAGACTACACGGTAGTTTGTGTGTAGTTTACACACAAACACAAACTGTAGTTTACACACAAACTACACACAAACTATAATTCTCTCTCTCAGCACATCAGTACCGATCAGCTACATTACGAGGCAAGACATTGCAGTCTGTCGTTCTGCTTTTAGTCTGAACTAGCCGATTTTATTTACGCTAATTATTTTATTTAGCCCCACTATTAAATTGAAGATCAAAACGCCACTGATCGGGATATTATTTTTGGTCCATATCGCCCAACCCTAGGTGTGATCATTGTCTTAAAGGTATAGTCATGTATTGCAAGCTAAATGTAAGATAATACACTTTTTGTCAAATTCACCAAATATCTCCTCGCATTTCTCTATCTTACCGTTCTGTGTGTGTTAAAAAATTAGAATTGTGAAGCAAAGCGTAGTGCTACGGCTTTGTTGTCGGGAGCGGTGTTTGCCACTTTGTTTATGTCAATAGTTACGGAGCCAGGGCTGTGCAGAAGTATCAGATCATTTTTTTCAGCACGCACAAAGCAACGATAAGCTAGCGAAATGGGAGGAGATATTTAATCTAATAAAGTGTATTTAGCTTGCAAAATTGACTAAACCTTTTAATTGTGACATATAATTGATGTAGTCACTGACTGCTTTCGTCAGTCCACAACCCTTTACAGGTCATGCTGCTTTAAAACAAGTCCTTTTACTTTCCTCCTCCTTGTCTTTTGCTTTTGATGAGTGTAACCTAGCACACACACACACACATACATGGTTGTGACTGGAGCGTGCTCTGCTGCAGGTGTTCATGTATGGGAGTGTTCAGGCAGCCTTCCAGTATGGCATCATGGCCCCACTGAGGCGTGGCCACATGGAGCCCCCCCCACCTCCAGCAGTAGGGCCGCCCCCTCCTCCAGCAGTAGGACCGCCCCGGCTTCCCCCGCTAAATGAGGCCCACCACCAGCGTTTGGCAGGTGGAGATATTCCCCCAGTCTACCCTCCAGCGGGCCCAGGGCCCGACGTTCGCCACAGGAGGCCCACCAGAGGCAGACAGGAGCCCATCAGGATGTTTGTGGAGACCCTGCACACCGCTGACGGGGCCCACAGCCAGAACGAACCGGCCCTGCAGGAGGAGCTGGCTGAAGCCAGGCCCCGCCCCTCAGAGCCACAGCGCGACATGTCTCCGAGCACAGCTGAGTGTCTGAAAGCAGACACTGGTCCAGGCAGTGGAGGCTCCGCCTCTTTGCCCTCTAGCAGCCAGGGGGAGCAGGCCTCACACACAGGGGGGGGTTCTCAGGTGAGTGCTAAATGAAGTGCACACTACCACCGCTAAACAGCCTTCTCATCCTCTTGGCTAATTCACAATGACAGATTGTATAGGTTATTTCTATAGGTATTTAATGCTTAATGCTTTTCGGTGCGTGTTTTAAATTCTCCAGCATTGTAAATGTATAAATAGCATTGTGATTCAGTTGCTGTGTAAAATGGTAAATCTTGTTGATTTCCCTCATTTTAGGGCATGTTTGGCATCTTTCAATGTTTTATTTTATACAAACCATTGTATTCAGTTTATCTGCTCCCAGCATGTTGCATGTTAGAGCTGTAAACTAGCAAACTATGAAAGGAAGAGTTAAGTTGGCTTCCAAAGACTATTGTGAAACTATACTATATCATTATCGTCTTTGGAAAAAGAAGTCTACCTAAATAGTACATATACGTGTGGGGGTGCATTTGAGTTTGTGAAGTTAAGTATTTTTTAGTTTTCAATCTGAATGTTACTGCAGGTATCGGAGGCCTCATCTGAAGCAAGGACCTCTTCCGTCAGTGTGGAGACTATTGGTGCACCTGTTCAAGAGACAGCTCCAGAATTGATATCAGATGGCATGTCTTAACCCATCACTGCACTTGCATCTGTAATGCTGTTTTTGTTAAGGTGTTGATACTTCTAATGGATATTTTGAGAAATATGTGGAGTGAGACAAGTCTGTGAAGGCAGACTTGTAGAACTACAAACTCTATTATGTTAAATAAGTACATATTAATTATTTGCTGACTTTGATTATTATCTGTTAATACTGATTGAGTGCCTATACTTTTTTAAGTAGAAAATAAAGCAAATTATATTTTTCTGTTGGATTCTGGGTCACCTCCCTTTAGATATTTATACCTTAAAATTAGACCAGAGGGTTAAAATTAGAATCAAGAAGGAAGTTTTATCTAATAAGTTCCTCTTGTATGACATGGCACAAAGATTTTACAATATTCAATATTTTACATCAGAGTGCATGCTGTACTTTTGGAACAGCTTGGACACACACAGAAGTGAATCGAACGCAATGGATGCCATCTTGCTCTGCAATGCAGTCACAAAACAATGTAAGCTTATATTGCTACTGTAAGTAACTGACAGATTAGGAAATATAGCTCTTTATATCTATATTATGAGTCTTATATATCTTGGAAACTAGTAGGCCTCTAGGTAGCCCTCTTGAATTGGGATGTAGGATATGTCAGTTGAAATTAAGCTTAGTTGATCTCGGCAACACTTAAATGTCTAAATTGACTTACCTCAGGGATCCCAGTGAACAGGCAGAAGGAAAACTGGAAAACACCTCCTCATACTGGTCACCATGGTCACACACTACTGTGGGATGGCATCCTATTCTTCAACCAGTATTCAGCCAACGTGGTTGTGTTGGTCACTCTGGCAAGAACAGCACACCCAAGACTATCCCAAGTGTTCACAAATGTATTTTCTTTTTGCGTAGTTTAGATATAAATTGGCTTGAATATTGAAGACTGGAACCAGGCAGGGGTTTTGTCCCCGAACATTTCGGTAAAATATAATTTTAAAGCAGATATCAGAACGTTGATAAGACAGCCATAATAAGACAGTCATTGCTTTTGAACATTAACATGAAAACCTATTGGTCTTCCTGACAATTAACAGGCCAAAAGAAAGTGGAAACTATCACACCCATTTCATATAAGTGCCAGATGAATAGTCAGTCTAATGTTCTATTATTGGAACTTGACAAAATAGAAGAGAAAGTGAACATTGTCTTTGGTGAAAGTGCAGCCTTGATCATGTTTTATTTGGTGTCAGAATACGGAAGTGTATCTTCTGCTGAGAGCTGCCAGCTGGCCATGGTCATAATGCCAGTAATGACCTACCAGTGCAGGTTTTAGACCCTCAGTCTGCAGGATAGAGATGACCTGCTGGTGGGTATGTGCCGTCTCTCAGTTTAAACCTTACCCACCTCCTGAGAAACGGCATCTGTTCAGAGGAACCCCATGAAAGCTGTATGGACACATAAGGTAACGTTTCAGTCCAAATATCTGTCTTATTGGGGATTCTAGGATAATGTAACTGCCAATTGGCTAGTACTCGCAGTAGTAGATCTGAGAATAACACACACAAAAATGTGTAAACTATTTAGTTTACTCATTTAGCATTTTTATATGGTATTTATTTTTTGAATAATTAAAAGTGGAAATTTTGCCTATTGGGCATACTCTTCTCTACTCTGCCCCCGCGTCTGACAATCAACTTGAAAACGAATTGAATGATTGGAGATTGTCATGCTGTGATCACCACCTAGTGGTATAAAGTAACTCTGCGATTAAGCTTCTCCAGCCAAATGCTACCGTGCAAAATTACAAAATTGACACACTAGACATTTTTTAAAGTCACAGAGTATCTGCACTCTATTCATGATTCCTGATGTTTACAACGGGATAACCTACCCACGTGTCAGCAGTTTATTCTGACGGTAGTCTACATATTTGCCTAAGTCAACCGTTACTCCAGTGACAAAATAAAAGTCAGTATACCAGAGGCCTAAACTATGTGTCAGCTGATCAAATATATTTGTTCATGTAGTGGCCTATGCGTTTACATTTTTAGTACCGGTAGCTCTGCGAGAAACGGCTGATGTTCTCAGGGTTTTAAGGGAAAAAAACTGTCTGTTGGACTTGGTTTGACTTCGGACTTGACCCACGAACTCATCACTGCCTTGACTTCCAGTCGATCCCACTACACTGACGGTTTGAAACGCACTTCCTGAGTGCCTTTTGCGGGTGTCGAGGTTGGACAGAAAGTGGCACTTGGGCTACATCATGATTTAAATTAGGCATAATACTTGTACGCACCTTTTGTGTTTAAAGAGAATGGAGTTGCTTGTTCGCTATTTGGATGGGAGTAACTCTGTGAGGTGAGTCTGTTATCTTTAAAAGCTGTTAAATACTGCGACGTTAATGTCTATAATTATATAGGTTGATAACACGAGAAAGTAAGATGCGCGGGTAGCCTAAAAAATCTAGCCATTTTCTTTGAAGTAAGAAAATGTTCACTATCCAATAGGCTAGGCTTCATGAATATAGGCTAATATCATACAATGTTATTTGTGGTTATATGTTTTGAAAACAAAAAACAGCGACAAAGGCCTAACCTATCAAATAACTCTTTTACATTTTAACCCAAGCAAGAGCAAGAATGTTGACCAATGGAGTACATTGGACTTTTAATAACAGTAAGCCTACATATGGATGTGTGTGTATTGTCAGCCTCTCATTACACAAAAGTGTAACGGAAAATAAAGAGACTGTGAATACTGCAATGAAAAACGCATCCGGATCTATAAGTTAATTGACCCTGTCACAGTTTCACTTCTGTTTCACTTCTGTTCATACACTTACATATTGGCCAACATTTATCCAAAATTCTCAATTCTGCTAACATTCAAGGCCTTGGAAGGTGTTATTCATCTTATGTACCCAAATCCTGGCATGATGTGTTTGGTTTGATGTTTTTATATTTAGCTCTCTAATGGCCCAGGACCCATTCAAAGAAGACACCTTGAGAGATGATCTTAGGTACTACTTCATGAGTCCATGTGAAAAGTACAGGGCCCGACGTCAGATACCATGGAAACTGGCAGTGCAGATTTTGAAAATCATCATGATCACTACACAAGTAAAGCTCTTAGACATGTTCTAAATCCCTCAAATCTAATATCTATTCATTTGAATAAGATGTGGTTAAAGTTTACCAAGAAGAATATGTTAGAGTTCTTTCCTCTCTCTTGAAGCTCATTCTATTCGGCCTCAACAACCAGCTTGTGGTGTCCTATAAGGAAGAGAACACCATGGCTCTGAAGAATCTCTTCCTGAAGGACTACAGTGGAGCAGATGAAGATGACTACAGCATATCTGTGTACACACAGCAAGGGGTCTATGACAGTATGTTTTATGTCCTGAATCAGGTAAGTGCTCTTTGTGTAGAGCCACCACCACAATTCCTCTTTTTGCTTTTTAGTTAGCAATGTAATACACTGGACAAACATAGGTGGACAGTAGACACCCCTTCTAAACAAACATTTACAGTACAATGTGGCAGTAAGGTGCTCAATGTCTGTATAGGATGCCATCTTGCAACAATTACTTTAACATTTCTGCCCGGGTCAATTGTATGTGCTAATATTATGAAGTGGATGTGTCCGGAAGCAACAACAGCTAAGCCAAGAAGCGGTAGACTCCACACACTCATGAGTGATTTGTCGCATGCTAAAGCACATAGCTTATAGTCTCGCAGAGCCAGCCTTTACTCGCACAAAGTCTGGGACACATTGTTGACGCATTCAAAACACTCAAAACAATTCTTTCAATTAAGGAACATACTGTATCTAAAATAAGAGCCCTGGTGTCTCAGGTTAAACTTGAGATGATCATTCGTGCTTTTATTTAATCTCTGTTAGAATATTGCAACAGTCTTTTTACTTGTCTGAATAAGAAACAGCTTTATCGCCTCCAGATTGTTTAAAACTCTGCTGCGAGGCTATTAACACACACTAGAAAAAGGGCACACATCACACATTAGCTTCACTTCACTGGTTACCGGTGCTATTTAGAATGCATTTTTAAAATGTGGTTCTTGGTTTAGAACCCTACAAGGAGAAGCGCCCCCTTACATCTCGGACTTTATACTGCTGTGCACGTCCTCTCGTAGTTTTAGATCAACAGGTCAGAGATTTCTAATTGTTCCCCGTACACATTTTAAAACTAGAGGGGACCGTTCTTTTCAAGCAGTGGCACCTAGGCTGTGGAATGCCCCCTTTCTTACGCTGCTTGAATTCGGTGGAAACTTGTAAAACACAGTTAAACTCTTTTATTTAAAGAAGCTTTTAGTTAGACTGTAGGGTGGTGAGGCCGGTCTGACGTGTATTTCTGTTAGTTTATTTGCTTTTGTTTGGTTATTTATGTGTGTCATGTGCTGTCATGTATTTACTATTGCTGTGTATTCTTCTATAGTTGTGAAGCACTTTTTCATTAGATTTTTAAAATGAAATGTGCTATATAAATACATTTTACTTACTTACTTGACTAACTGTGTCAAGACCCACCTACTTGACAGGAGAGGCATTTTGATTGACATGCACAATGACAAACTACATAACTCACTGACCAAATAGGATGTTGTAAAAAAGTTAAATAAGTAGGCTATGGTTACTGCTTAAAATAAATGGAAAGACTGAATTTAGAAAATAAAACAATGCACTAGTAAGGTCTGGAATTACGATAGGCTTGCGTTTGACAATGTTAACAGCCAATGAAAATACCTCACTTGCGTAAAGTACTTACAGAGGTGTATATATATATCAGACGTTCAGCACAAGTTGCTAATGTGATTTGCTAATGGACAAAAGAGCATAAGACCACATGGCGTGCAGTGTAATGGTTGCCTTGTACCCAAGCTGTTCGCTACTCTGACGCCTATGGTTTTGGAATGGGATATGATATCAAACAGGTCAGATATATATATATACAGTATCTCACAAAAGTGAGTACTCCCCTCACATATTTGCAAAT
Organism: Forbesichthys papilliferus; assembly: GCA_025399855.1. Taxonomy (NCBI): domain Eukaryota; kingdom Metazoa; phylum Chordata; class Actinopteri; order Percopsiformes; family Amblyopsidae; genus Forbesichthys; species Forbesichthys papilliferus. Next base: position 11,049 of record JAODOY010004220.1, read on the forward strand.
ATGTGAGCATATCTTTTCATGTGACAACA
>JAODOY010004221.1:0-11077 GCA_025399855.1 Forbesichthys papilliferus
ACGAGGCTAATGAGACCCCCCTACATCCTCATTCCCCGGCCCACCTCTGTGCATGTATTGTATTGTGCTGGATGCATAACGTGACTTGTGAGGTGTTGTATGGTGGAATGGAGATAAGGTGTGTGGTAACTAAGGTGCAGTAAAAATTAGAGGGTAGTTGTGACCCGATAACCCCACCACTGGCAGGTTGCGGAGCCTCCCAAAGTCACCCTCCCACCCCCCAAGCCCTCTGTATGGTGGAGTGTAGATAGGGTGCATGGTAACTAAGGTGTAGTTAAAATTGGAGGGTAGATGTGACCCGGGCACCCCACAACTGGCAGGTTGCGAAGCCTCCCAACGTCCCCCTCCCACCCCCCAAACCCTCTGTGTCTAATGTGTGGTTAAAATTGAGAGGTGGTCAGTGGGGTTGAAAGATACTTTCAACGTGGTTGGGCAGTTGTTAATAAACCTGGCGGCCCGCCAAAGTAAAGTATTTTTGTGGAAACCCATGCAGCTGTCACTGTCAAAACTATCCCAAGAGGCTGGACACTACTTTTGGAGACAGGACATCGTCTAGATGAATTTGTTAATGCCACTGTGGTGGATGGTATGTCATCCACACATTGAGCAGACAGCACCATGTATCCTTTACTTTCCTTCTGTTGTATACATTTAACAGTACACCATATACATTTAATATTACACCATACACCCATTAAACAAATACATAGCTTTCTTTCTTACAGCATATCAATAGCTTTATTGTAAAGGGGTACATCTTAAATTAAACTGGTTACCCTCTCCTTATGCCTTATCATGCTGAGTGGCAGGGATGCCAGAAAAGTTCCTGAGGTCCGCTAAAAGAGGTCCGGAAGGAAACATGAGTCTTTTATATAGTTCCAGGTGTAAGCGTAATAGACCATTGTTTGGAATTCTGCAGGGGGAGTTCCTAAATGGATTATATAATTGAGTGTATGTTAGTATATTTAATTCTATTCTATCTATTTTAATGTTTATCTTTGTATGGCTATTATAACATTGGTAGATGTATTTCCTGTATATGTATTAGATCTGTTAGATTTTATTGTTTGTTGTTGTATTTTGAATGATCTCCCCTTGTGGTACAGTCACCCCACTTATAGGGTGAGTGGGCCTTCAGATGAGGGAGGACTGTGAGATTCTTTTGTGTTGACCTCAATTAGTCTATTAAGTTGAGGCAGAGAGGAGGTTTTCTCTTAAACTCAGTTGTATATTGATTTAGTTTACCTTAGTGAGTTTTCCCTGGAAACTTTTGTTATTTTGTTAACATTTTTTATTTTTGGGAAATAAACCCTTAACCCTTTAATATCTTACTTCATGTCTCTCGTGCCTGCTTGGTCATCCCTAACAGCCCTCCTTCCTAAATATGAAAGCAAAACCCCCAGGTGCAAACGATACACAATCAGTGCAAACACCCGTGAGACAAGGAGCGCTGGGGAAGTGCACGTCTGGAAACTGAGGGCAGGAGCACGCATGCCCCTGTAACGGTGGAGGGGTGAGCCGCCCATCGGCGGCGCGGCCCAGACCGTTACATTAGATTAATCACAGCGCTTGTAATTAATTTTTAATCACTTTAATGCCCTACATTTGATATATCTTATATTTTGTACTTGGATAGGTCATCACCCTGTTGTCTAGTCCTGTTATATTAAAGATGGATGGATAGTTGTGTGAAAATGGACAAGCATTTGCATGTTTTTGTTTAACTTTGAAAACAAACTAAGCACATTTGTGTGGGTTTTTCTATACTTTCTCCTCATACGTGTAAGTATATGCTGTCTATGTGAGACAGTGCTGCTGAGTCAAGCCTGTATCGACTTACCAAATGGTCTGGGCCGCTTTGTTTGTTTAATGTCCTGCTTAACGAATTTTCAGGGTACACTTACTGCATTAACATAAATCAAATGACATTGCCTTGTAATGGTGTGTGTTTGTGTGTGCACGCATGTGAGTGAGTGATCAAGATGAAAGAGTGAGGGAGCCTTCATTTATTTTGTATTTTTTAGTAATTAGTAGAAGTCAAGGCATTAATTAACACTATTGAGCAGTTCCCCTTGAAGCACCCATGAACAGTATTCATACATTAGTGTATGACAAGCCATGTATTCTCTAAGACATGCTATTTGTTAGATACTAGTATATTTTCTTATACTAGTCAGCTATCTATTCCAAATGTTACTAGTATCTATTTAGACCCAGTATGTAGTGGCGTTTAATTCACTAATTAACTAAGCCACTTTGTGTGATGAGGATTAATCCGACGCATAGGAGGTTCCATTTTCCCAAAAAGTTCTCAGACAATTGTTTTAAATGCAAAAAAAGTGTGATTTATTCAACACGTGAAAACATATACAAAAATTCCACGATCCTATGGTCGAAAAACTTCAAACCAGTACTAGTAGCCTAATATTGACAAGATAGGCTATAGGCAATATTAATTAGTCTACTGTAGCTGCTATTAAGCCGTGGATGTTGTAGCCTTATATTATTTCATGTTTTCAAAAAGAGATTTATCTTAATGAAGTTAAATCCGGCCTTGGCCAAGTTGCAGCAAATTGTTAAATCAACTGCCACTTGTGTTTGCTGTGCTGCTAGCTGGTTAGCAGTAAGTAGCACTGATTAGCCTAAACACTTAGCTAAATAATACGTTAAATAAATAAAATAAACCAGTAGAGGACTATTTTAGAAAATACATTTGAGTGGTTGTGTGCAGTGGTAGGTATAAAGTAAAAGACAGGATGATTTGTACATTAACAGACATCCCAACTCTCACGGAATTTTCGGAAGTCTCACGCATTTTAATAGTGGCTTCCTGACGCCCGCAAATTTTCTACAATATACAAGAAAAGTGATCGAGAGTGAGCGGCGAGGGAGAGATAGCGAGCAAGTGTTCAATCAATGGTCATTTCTCCGCTATAGAGCGAGGCACAGACATGGAGGGAGAGAGAGAATGACACAGTGACATTAATGAATTAGTATTACACAACTAAAGCTGTTTTGCTTTCATTGATCAGCTAGGTTAAAGTAATTTTCCATTAAAATTTATTTTTATTACCAATTTCAATTATGTTGCCACAATATTCCAAAAACATAAAAGAGTGTTTATTGGGGGGTTTAAAACAGCTTGTGTAACAATACTACACTGAGCCATAAACAATAATGGTAATGTTGAGGTGATGAGCTAAGGAGAGATACCTACATTTTGTGTGATATAGAACACACATACACACTTTACTGATATCAACATGCCCATGCATGTGTTCTTAATCTTATCTATTGGCCTAAACAATATAGTGCACTTATTAATCTGTGTCAATTTGATTTCACAGCACTATCACTTACCATGTCAGCCGGTGACAAGTACAAAGTACCTCCTGCTTGCATCATCAACGATATGCTAATTATCGTGAAATCAGCACCAACTGCTACACCACCACTAGCGTTACTTGTTCATCCTGTTATGTGAATACTTACGCGGATGTCATTTTTGTATAAACATTTACAAATACTTGAGATGCTCCATGTCGTTCAGATTACCATGTTAGGTAACTGTATTGTGTATTCTTCTGACAAAACATACTCATTTGTTTTTATTTGTCTGTCTTTCTGTGTCCCTTTGTGCTGTTCCGGTGATTCCTGCCTCTCCAATACTTCTTCAACAGGTAATTTTCCCTCATTCATGCCATTTCATTTCAAGCGTTTCATACTTGCCAATAACAATGACAGCATCAATTGTGTTAGCAGTTTTTCAGCAGACGTAATCACCCAGAGAGCAGGAAAATAAACATATTATTCCTCAAAATCCCCTGTTGCAGAACAGAGTACACAATAGTTGTTTGTCTCCTGCTTTCTTGTTCCAAAACTCATAAAATGCCAGTGATAATGTTTGCCACAGTGTAAGTGTAAGTGTTAAAGATTAAATTAAAACAACAAGGAAACCAAACACGAATCTGACATAATTGATGTAGACATTCTCTTGCCACTGTAGCCCTTTTAGGCAGAACCAGAAGTTGGCAAGTAATGGCTTCCTGTGTCAACATTCAGATATACTTTTCTTATTGAGCTATGGACTGACGCAGAACAGAAAATGTTCTACAATTGAGTTCCATTCAACCTTGCTTGTCACAGGGAGTTCAATAATTCATTTCAGGGAGTATTTGGGATGTCTGATTCATAAATGCTGTTTTTCATTTGTCATGCAATGCAGAAAGGTTTACATTGAGCTTTGTAGAACTGATTATTATAATAATAATATTATATTAACTGGTTATATTTAATATTATACATAATACTTGTGCTTGATTGGGTTGAAACAAAGCTCTTGAATATGATATGGTTCATGCTGATCCCATAGCCCAGCTAAAATCCCCTGGAAGTCCTTCTGGTGTATGTCCATCTACAGTATGTCTGTATGTGATTGTGTGTGCGCTGTGATGTGATGTGAATCTCATGACACTGCATATCCTATGCTAGCCTAAATCATTGTTTTGTTTGTTTGTTATTGTTATTATAATCTGCCTATTTTATTCCTAAATTACCCTGAACTTCCACCCCCCTTACACACACACACACACACGCGCGCGCGCACGCACACAGAACGTTCCGTGTTCCATTGATCTGGGATGCAGGTGTAACGGTGTGTGCGACTGGTGGTCGCAACACACCCAGGGTGTTTTTCCAAACCCCCACTTCCCCCCCTGACCCCCCACCCGGCTCCCACCCCCCTGAACATCTGCCAGGCTATATGTGTGTGTTCATTTTGTTAGATGCCGTTTGTGCCTTTAGCAAATACCTGACCTAGTGTTAACCCCTATCGACAAAGCCTCTTGTCTGGGTTAGGGTGTTAATATTTCGGAAGGCATGACCAAACGCAGGTGATACAAATGGAAATGATAGGTCACTTGGTCTCTTTCTGAAGCTCCATTGTACAGTATCATGGTAATCCAACCTGCACTGCTCCGTCTCTCTGCCAGACTTGCATTTTTTTTTATCATTACTGCATCATAGAAGCACCCAGGAGACTGCTAATGCACTTTCAATGTCATAACATGACATGGCCTGTTGGCCGAATTGACTGCTGGCTAGTTATAGTTCTGATGTCTGTGAATTATACAGTGCTCATATCTCTGCGTATGCAGGTTAGGTTGAGATGTATGTGTTTTTTGCATGTTGAGTGGGCGTTCTCTGAATAACGCAAACATTTTCTGGATAAGTGTGGCGTCCTAGCACCAATTGTGACATAGCTCCTGGCTTACTTCAATGTCTCGATGGAAGGGAGAGATTACAGAGTGATTACTTTGCTGGGAATTATTTTGAATGCGGTTGGGGGGAGGTCAAAGCATCTGAGATTATCCATAGAGCGACCTATTTGACCAGATTTCTGTCACACTCACGTGTCATACACTGATTGGAAATTGGATGGCCTTTAACACCATATAAACAGCACTAGGAAGTGCTGTCATGTGCGTACAGAAGTGTTTACTTCTCTGTGATTAGAAAGATCTTGCTGCTAATATTTGGGCACGCAAATGATGCAGCAGTAAGATTAAACTGCATAAAATATGGACAAACTGTTCATCACATACAGAATACAACAACAGAATGTTTTCTACAAATATACAGTATGTTTTCCCAGAATATGGCATAGCCACAATCCTTTCAGTTTATCTACATTTATCTCCACAGTATGACTTTTAAATCAAATGGGAGTGTTTATATTCCGGTCTTCCTATCTTCTGGTGATGGGCCAACCTGTTTAAAACAAGTCTTTATCTGTCTTTATCTGTAATTGCCCTGTGACTGTGGCTGTAAAATATTTGTTTTTAAACAGACGTTTAACATATGATATCAATCTCTTTAGCTTATCATTTGCCATTGCCAATATTCTTTTTATATGACTTGGAGTGCAATAAATGCTTGAAGCTGGGAACAGTGTTCTACTTATGTGATCGCAAGATGTACAAACATACAGTAGGCTACTTGTACTGTATATCTCTGGTAGTCATGTGCTATAACTACCCACTGGCAGTTAAGGTTTATCTGTACAAGGTGATATTTCGAAGCCATTGAATCTAAAAATATTTTGACCATAGAGCTCAGCTTTCCAGTATAATTGTTAGGGTATGACTCAAAAGCAACCATGCTATTGAAGCAAGAGCTGACTTGATTAACATCAATCAATTAACCAAATAATACCAGGGCTGTGTCCTTACTGACCCAGTGTGTTGTTTAGCCTATTCTAAACAAAAAGACTTGTTGTGATGAATGAAGGCTCAGGTAAGATAGATCGAGTAGGGCTGGGAGTTCCTGCCTGGCTAAGCTAGTGACCTGACCTTGATTTCGAAAGGCGACACCCTAAGGGTCTAAATGGATACCTGACCATTTCCATGGACCCTCAACTGATCTGCATGTTGCTTGAAGGAAGGGAATGGTGTATATGTGTAGGTGGATATACTGTAACATTTTCTCTTGGACCGTGTTTGTCTGTTTGTGGTGTGTGTGCGCTTTTGGCATATATATAATATGTGGGAGTATTTTTCTTCTTTCTGGTCATTCAAAATAAATGCACAAAGACATGCTACATAGGTCCAAACTGGTCCGGTTGATGCTGGCTGCATAGAAAATATTAAGGGGACCACACTATCCTTCCCTGCAGTCCATGTATGAAAAGGCTATATTAAGGCAGGCCAGGAGGATAGTAACATACCCAACACATGTACTTTGTGCTGAGTTTCAGTTACTGCTGTCTGGAAGGACGTTTAGGGCGTACTCACACTTGGCCCAGTTGCTTTGAACCATCCCCGAGCACGATTGTCCCAGCTCCTCACTTCCCCGCTGGCCTGCACTCATACTGCAGTTAACATTCAGGCCATGGCATGCTTACTCCAAAACATTAGGTTGGCTACTTGGCTTCAGACCAAATATGTTGTACACATAATAGTTTGGAATATGTCCTTGATGTCCAACGAGCTACCAGATTTACGGAGTGCATCCTGTATCTTCAGATACTGAGCACACTGACACTGCTCACGTGCTTCATTGATACCCACGAGTACGTAGATATTTCGTGTGTGTTGTATCCAGTTGCTCCTGACTACTCTCATCTGCCCTAATATCCAATAAACATTGCTTCTGCTGTAGACCCAAGTCTTCCCTATTCCGCCATGCTGTTTGTAAATAAACAACTGTTGCATCGATGACTTCAGTTCTGTGCTCGGGCACGTTTGCGATCACACTGATGCGTACCGCGCCCCAGTCCAACCAAACCGTGCCTTGACCCACCTCTTTCAAGTGGGCCACAGCAGAGTTAAGTGTGTCGCGCCCGGGCACGGTACAGAGCGAATACACTAGTCAAACGAACCGGACTTTATGGTCAAATGAGCTCGGGCACAGTTTAACTGGGCCAAGTGTGAGTATGCCCTTAGAGTCCCCCGCTGTAGGCTAAATAGATATAAAAATGAATTTATCCCAGTATCGATAAAAATCTTTAATACTAGTAGGGAATGCTTTATTGAAGGGTCTATGTAGATACTTGTTTTATTTAAAATAAAATATTTATTTATTTTATGTATATTTCTATATTTATAAGTCTGTATGTTTTTATATTAATTATTATACTAACATTCTGTATGACATATACAGTATGTACATGTAAAGCGTATGTCTCCTTTTACGGCTGTAGCGGGGGTGATGCCCAAGCAAAAAATGTCACTTTGTTGAACAATACAGTGAATCTTGAATATTCTGTGTTGTTGTCTGCACACATGGGCACATTGTGCGGGCAAATACAGTACGTCTCAAAAACGATGCCTTCTTTCATGCCGTGAGACCATGAATTTGGCGTCTGGGCTAATGCTAGTTAGCAAGGAATGTTAGTAAATATACATTTAGATATTCCATCTTATATATCCTTTGCTGTCGAGACCCTAGTATGTTTGTTGAGCCTGCCAGTGTTCATGTTCCATTTTATAAAACTACTAATAACGCTTGTATTTTATTTACCAATCATGTCACATAGCTCATGCTGGTACGTAGTATGGTTATAGTTTTTGAATCAGGATTGTCTACAGCAGGGGCGCCCAACTCCAGTCCTGGAGGGCCCCTATCCTGCATGTTTTAAATGTCTCCCTGCTCATACACACCTGAATCAAATCAATGGGTTTCTGCAGAGACTGATAATGAGCCATTCATTAGAATCAGGTGTGTTGGAGCAGGGAGACATCTAAAACATGCAGGGCAGTAGCTCTCCAGGACCAGGGTTGGGTACCCCTGGTCTACAGTGTGTGTGTCTTTCTGTGTCAGATGGTGTTTAAAAAGGACTGGTGAAAATCAACCAGCAATTTTCCAAGAATCTGTAAGCGTCTAACAGCTGGTTGCAACAGAAGCTGACGACTACATTTCTTCTAAATTAGACTAAAGTACCTCTGTCTCCTCAGATGATTTTTCAACAAGAAGTGCTCTCAGTCTCTTTTTCACTGCTGTCTTACTGTCAATTTTGTACGTTTAGAAGTTACTCTTAAAAAAGAAAATCCTTACCTGAGAATGTTCTCACTGATGGCCCATCGTCAACAAGTCTAACTGGTGCCATCTGATTTAGTTTTAATGTAAATATGTTTACAGCCCCACCATTTCAATTCAAACAATGCAAACATGATTTGCAGCCATTTCCAAAAAGTAATGTAAGGACAGAAGTCGGGCATACTGTTTGAATAATTGACATTTTAGATTTTCATGGCCATCAGCTGTGTACATTTTTTACTGGGGAGGGTGCAAATATTGTGGGGGACACAGAACCAAAATGAAAACCGGTCCTTTAAAAAAACAATGCTTGACGGGTGATTGGATGAAATAATATAAGGACTGACTGAGGGAGAGAACAACGGCGCACTTTGGCAGCCGCTTTTCCTTTTGTGTTAGCTGTTTTTAGAGATGTTATTTTCCCCCCACAGTTGCTCTATATACAACATCTCAAGCTACAAATAACGACATCCTTGTGACTAGCGACTGAGCTACCTAGCTTACAGTAGCTACTACCACCGGGTGAGCGCGATTCAAAACCAAGCGTTCCATCACCCTTCCTGGCGACATTAAAACCGGAGGGCCTGTGTTTGCCGGGACACATTCTACTAGTTTCTACCCATTTCTGATTGATTCGGACCTACTCCTAATTTTAAATTCACTGGACTACAATTAAACGCAACCTCTAGCCTCACACCTACGCGTGTGGATACCCATAACCAGCGGTCATATCCCTCCGCCACCAACCGTCTACCTACCCTTCATTGTCTCACCTCCCCTTCGATATGGATTAACCCAGTTTCATATCCGCTAAAATATTATTCTGTTGAACTGCTGTTACTAAATTCCTATAAACCCGCCCTCATGATTTCATCCAAAATGTCACTTTCCCCACATACTTGATCAAGTCTGCTCCACTGGTGTTTCTCCTGACAATGTCGCAGAGGGACTCCTCTCCATATGTGACCACAAACCCATTTTGTTTTAAATGGGTTTGGGGCAGGTTTTTAAATTGTAAAAACTTTGCAGGCAGGTTTTTAAATGTTAAGAACCTGCCCCCTTAAAGGAACAACCCAAAAGCACCTAAAAAACACAAATTCTTGATTGATTGAAATGTACCCCTGTCTCACCTCTCTGTCCCCCCTGGAACTCACCACTCACTACAACGACTGCCTCTCCTCCGCCCTGGATACCCTTGCTCCCCTCAAAACCCGCTCAGTCTCCTTCACCCACACCCCGGTACACCCCTGAGCTATGACAGCTGAAGGCTGCTGGATGGGGTCTTAAGCATCTGTAAAAGAGGATCTCATTCACAAGCGTACCTGGTTCACCTCTCGAAGTACAAAACTGCCCTTTCAACAGCCAGATCTACCTACTACTCTGACATCAAATCTGATTTTAAAAAAAACAAGGTTATATTTTCAATAGTTGCTATCAATACTCTAACCTCCTGATAACTCCCACGTCAACATTGTGCAATTAATTTCTGAACTTTAATGAAACATGTCAAAAGATTCAACTACACCTACAACCACCCTCCACCTCTGCAGAGAACCTGTGCTGGATAATTTGGGCTTAAGCTATACCTCCTGCCTCTCTGACTTCACCTCCTATCAATCCTTGTCCTTCTTGACCTGACTGCAGCCTTCGCCACCATCTCCCACCCCCTCCTCCTAGAATGTCTGGCTGGCATTTGTATTGCAAGACTCACACTATCCTGTTTCTTCTATCTCTGAGTCAGACTGAAATCCCACAGATCAAGATGTGAGGCAGTCTCACTGGGTGTCCCTGAAGGCTCGGTGCTGGGTCCTCTGCTGTTCATCATATACCTGCCCCCTTGGGCATGATCATGAGACACCACAACGTTGACTTTCACTGTACGCTGACGACACCCAGCATTACATCTCAACCAAACCCACCTCAACTCCCTCACCAACTGCCTTCAGGACATTAAGAACTGGATGACTCGAAATGCCTTCAAACATAAAAGCAAAACGACAGAGGTCCTGCTCATTGGCTCCAAATCCACTATCTCCACTCTAACATTCCAGCCTAACATTGCTGGTCTTCCCATTCCACTGTCAAAGACTGCCAAAAGTCTTGGTGTGACATTTGATAACTCCCTTAATTGGTACCATTTGTAATTGGCCTGTAAAAATAAACTTCAAGACTCTCCTCCTCACATTATACAAGGGCCTTCACAATCTGGCTCCCTCCTACCTCTCTGACCTTTGCCTTGCATATACTCCCTCCCGATGTCTCCACTTCTCCTCTACAGGGCTCCTCGTCACCCCCGCATTATATCTCTTCAAAGTTGCCTATAACAGGTAACTCTTTGTTCCACTCTTATTTGACTCCCCAGCCCTCCCAATAAGCATATTTTATTTTGTATATATTTTCCAAATCTTTTAAATTTAATTGTATATCCATCCATCCATCCATCTTCTTCCGCTTATCTGGAGTCTGGTCGCGGGGGCAGCAGCTCCAGCAAGGGACCCCAAACTTCCCTTTCCCGAGCAACATAATCAAGCTCTGACTGGGG
>JAODOY010004222.1:0-11077 GCA_025399855.1 Forbesichthys papilliferus
TTTCAGGAACACATTATCATGTGTTCTGGTAAATTGTGTTTGTCACTGTTATTTGTAGGGAGGTGTGTGTGTTTGTGTTTGTGTGTGTGTGTGTGTGTGTGTGTTTGTGTTCATTCTTGTGAGTGAGGAAAAATAGGCTAAAATTAGACTGTAAACTTGTGCTGAACCTATGGCATCTTTAATTTCTTCTCTTCTTCAGATGTGCCACAATGTCAACATACAAACCGTTTAAACAGTCGAATAAGTCTCTGGTTAGTGATTCTTTAAGCTCAAACCAAAACAATATCCCTCCGCGGTGCCGACTCACACATTTAAATGCATTGTGAAGCAAAGCGCAGGTCTGCGGCTTTGTTAATAGGAGCGGTGTTCGCAACGTTGTTTATGTTACTCTTTACGGCGCCAGGGCTGTGTAGAAGTATCAGATTCTTTCTTTTAACACGCACAGAGAACGGCAAGCTAGCGAAATGCGAGGCAAAATACTGTAAGTGTATTAGCTTACATTTAGCTGGCAATAGCTGACTATACCTTCTAACACACTGACCTGAAACGAAGGTTTAGAGCACATCACGCCTGTCAAGAGAGTCGTGGTTTTGTGTCCCGTGGCAAAGTTCTTCAATTGTAAGTCATTATGTTCATGTGCCGAATATACCTATTACTTCAAGTCTATAGAGCAGCCTGTCTTCTCTAAATCAACTAAATATAATAACCAAGTTAGGATGCCAAAATGTGCCCCATGAAGCACTGTCATTCTCTTTAATGGAGCGGTCATTACCGTTGTTTAGTTCAACATATTCAGATGACATTGATTTATCTTCTGTTACTTTCCCCTTACATTTTGCTCTGCACTGAGATGTCACCAGAGGCTGAGGAATTTCATAGAGATTTATGCAGTATTTATTCATTTCTAGAATGTTCCGTACACAGCAAGGTCAACTGTTCTTATACAGTATGCTGCCTGATCGCTCACACGCTAACAAATAGTACACCATTCTGTTTGCTATCTGGGCACAGACATACTCTTTCCAATGTTTAAATGTTTAATCTGGTCTCAGCTGTTTGGCACCCGGCATGTTGGCTACTTATGAGCAAAGCTAGTTTAGCACTGCCACACGGAGTAATTTTTGAAACCACATTCCCCACAAAAAAAAAAGAATGTATGAAATATGAATATATATCTTATTATATTCTATGCTTTTCATATGTTTCTGCATACATACTGCATGCCGTACAACGTTGCACATGCATATTAGCCACATTTGAAGCCCTACAGCGCATACAGTATGTGTAATGGACCAGGAGACACGGGGCGTGATGGTGTAGGAACATGGCGACATACGGTTACTTGAAGAGTACGTCACAACCTGCGATGCTGGAGTTCACTATCTCACGCCTCACGCTTTGTGAGCTCTGTTACTTCATCTTTGAAAGCACAGTTTATTTAGCCGAGATTATAGTGCGACACCCTGTTCGCCTTAGTGTTGTTACAGCCCACCCTGCTGGAGGTCTCAAAATGGTGGTAGAGCTGGATGAGGTCACGTCGATTTGCTCAGCGCTGTCCAATAGTTTCAAAATGAAACATGAATCTACGCCCAGTAGGAGGCAACGACTGGTAAAACTTCCCAATCCAGCGTGCCCAGACCCGATATTCACCAAGTGAATATCGGGTCTGGTCGCACCAGGCTACACCAGGCTACAATAGATCATCACACCTTTTCCAAACATTTTAACAAGGTTACTTTGTTGGATAGTTTGTAGTCATAAGCTGCAATGCTTTCTGGTTTCTTATTATTATATTGAATTACAAAACATTCCCTGCATTGCATATCCACAGAGCTCCAATCTGTCTTTTTGCTATGCATGTTGACAATATGAAATAAACCAATCCCAAGCTTAGTGAGTTAACTTGGACAGATGACTATGAAATACAGTAATGCAAACACGCAAACACGCTCAACGATGTGCGGTTTAACCAATTGCTATCCAATCACATTGCAATGTGCTTGTAACTCTTGCTTGAGTGACCATTATGTTTTTATCAGTAAAATACATATAACTGTATTGCTGGGGTAATTTCACGGTACTAAAATACGGCAATACACAATAGGGCAGAGGGCAGCCATGTTTATGTTACATCACACTAATGCTTGGCAAGACCTCCATTTACAGGTTACTGTTGTTTCCAGTGGTAATGTGCCATTTCTGGCCACAGGGGAAGCAACAAGGGACATCCCAAATGCCCAGCTTGTGCCTTGGACCTGCCTTCTTGCAACATGTTCTGAATACATTCCCTGTATTGAGGGGTTTCGTGGCAATTAGGCAAAACACAGATTTTTATAAAGTTGTTAAAGAGTAACTGCAGCCCCTCCCCTCAGCTCCTTGACTTGTAGCATTTAGCCATGTTGTGCAATGGGCGGAGTCAGCCTTAATTAATAATAATGTATTTAACACGTATTTCAGTAAATATACAAAAACTCTTGACTCACGCACCTTTTACTTCAACAATTATATTCGACAGACTGGGCAAAGTCAGGCCCGCGGCCCTTAGAGACATTCTACCCGGCCCGCCCAGTACATCAATCATTTAAAATAATAATAATACAACATAAAATGACTTGAGGAGCTCTGTAGAATGTTATTTTATCTGCTGTTGCATAAAAAAAAAAACATAGTCAAAGTGAACTATTATATTCGATTATGAAAATGGTTTTGGATAGGAATAAGTCTATATATGTGGAAATATGCAAATTGACAAAGTTTCCTGTTTGTTAACCAACAAAACTAAAACAAATCGGAAACATTTAAAATAAAACACAAAGTATTGTGGCCCGCAAAGTTCTCTGACATTTTCAATGTGGCCCCCAAGTGAATATAATGGCCCACCCCTGATCTAGGATGTAAAATGAACTCAGCGTTGGTTTAACACTTTACTGTGTATAACCGGACCAGATATATGATTTGTAGGAGCAGGACTAGAGGCTGGTTGGATTATTGTGTGGTGTTGCTATGGGTCGGGATATTTCCTCATATTTTGTGACTTTGTGATCTCTGAAGTCTGTCTTTTCTTTTGGCAGAGATAGAATGATTGACACTTTAGAAATAATTAGAAAGGGCAATGAAATGGAAACATGCCAATGAAAGGAGCTATTCATATCGTACAGTATACATATGTATTGTACGCCCAATACCCCCCCCCCCCCCTTTCCCATCAACCAAGCATTGCTCGCTTTCCAAGAAGAAAAGCTCCCGGGAGCTCCTGAAAAGGTCATCTCTCTTTGTAGTGTCAGTGGTGGTAAACATGAGCTGTCGGGAACCAGAACAGCACCCATCGCTCTCTTCAGCAGGTGTTGCCATGCCTACCCATACCACACAGGAAGACATGTCTGTGATGGTGCTTTCACGCCTGTTTGGTCCACTTCCATAGTTTGACCTCTATACAGATAGACCCGGCTCCGCTCGACTATTGCTCTCAGTTTAGTTAATTTAGCTGAGATGACAGTCTGAAAACCCTGTTCACATTAGCTGTCGTACAGCCACCTGGCTGGCAGACCAATCAGGGTGGGTCAGTGAGATGACGATGAAGTCAAGCGTGTTTCTAAATGGTGGTAGAGCTAGATGAGGCAACCAAAACAATTGGTTAAAGGCTGTCCAATAGTTTAAAAATGAAACAGGTCTACATTTAGGAGGAAAACCAATGTTAACACTTCCCACTGGAACATGTGGAGACCTTACTCACCAAGTAAATGTTGAGTTCTGGTTAGTAAGGCTAGCGCTCTATAACATTACAATGACAATCATCGTTAAAAACACAAGGCCTTTTTATGACCACTTGCCGGGCAGAGAGTTAGATCTCGTATTAAGCCTGTGTAAGCTTTTATTCATTGTTTTTATTTATCCAAGGCATACGGTACTTCCCTGCATGACGTGCAGGCGTGCAAGTCTGTGTGCGTGTGTGTCTCTGCGTCAGTGCGTGCGTACGTGCGTGCGTGCGTACGTACGTGCGTGCGTGCGTACGCTCGCAATTTGATGTGAAGCACTAGAAAGGGAGAGAGAGAGAGGCTCGTTGACTCTGTGTGTTAATGCAAATGAGAGGCTGTTCACGCGCCACGATCTGCTCACAAAAGACCCGCCATCCCTCTCTTTCTTCTCCTCTCCTATCCCCCTCTCTTTTCTTTCTGCCCGCCACTCTCCTCTTCTCCTCTCCTCTCCTTTTCATCTATCTACAGCTGCCGGGATGTCTGGCGATGGGGTTACCAGTTTGCATCGGAACACGTCTCTCTTATCTAACGCGTGGGAAGTCAAAATATGCACAAGATCGGGTAGTGGCTAGAAGCTCTTAAAGGCGCGCTCCTCGATTGTGTTATTTAGGGCTGCCAGAACACCAGAATTCTCGCTGTCACAATAGATTGTATGTATTGTAAAACACATATGTCCAAAAGTGTGTGGACAGTTGCTCAGAACAGGGTTGCGAGAGGCACTCTAGTTTTACTATCCTCTCTCTGCCTCCTCTGACCCTATATGTCTTGTAAACACTGTTTACAGGCACGGAGTACGCTGGCATTGTTACATGAGGCTGTTGTAGACGTGCGTGCGTGTGAGAGAGAACTAACAGAATCAAAACCAACAAAGACTATATAGACTTATAGACCACCGTGTGTTTAGTGTGCCCTCCTGCCTTATGGTATCCATGGAAACAGTTGTTAGGCAAAGCGAGCTCTCTCACAGTAAAACAGCTGCTTGCATCGCATCCATTCAGACACATTTATGGTCATATGTGCATGTGACCTGTAGGAAGTATGTGTAAACTCTAATACAGTAATCATTTTTATTTTTTTATTTCACGGCTTTTACCTAGTTTCTTATTTCCTTGTGTTTAATTGCATTTGTTCCCTTCATCCTTTGTTCAAATGTTTTTAACTGTAAAGCACGTTGAGTTGCACATTGTGTATGAAAGGTGCTATTCAAATAAAGTTTATTATTATTATTATGTTATTATAAGACCAAGTATGGTCACACAGGTGACCCGGGGAGAATAGCTGGAATAACACTCCCCAAAGACTGAAGAAAAAAAAATGAGGCTCTCACTGGAACAAAGCTTTTGTGCCCATAAAATAATGTGTGTGTGTGTGGGGGGGGGGAGTATGTAAGTACGTTGCTGAAGAATGAGCAGGCATACTGAATGGGAATTTCAATTGGGCAGGGCAAACAGTAGAGAGCCTCTGAAGTGTCCTAAGTGTTTTTTAGGACACGACCCTTAGCTTTTTAATCTCAGGTGGCGCCTAGCATGTTCCCCTCAGACGCACCCAAATAGAGTCTATATGTGTAATTGCTGTTGAAATCTACACAAGCCAGCAGCCATGCCTCCGCTGCACGGCAGTGTGGGTAATGTAGTTTGAAGTAGGCTTCAGGGTTTGCAAAGGTATGACAATAGCTTCACCATGACAGCGAATCACTTTTATAGGTTTTCTTAGTGCTATACAGCGAGGCAGATGAAGCTATGTGAGACACTAGAAAGGTTCCAATGTTTATGTATGTAAAAACCTATTGGGTTTTAAGTCCCATTGGGTCACATTTTTACCAATGGCCCGTTCCCAGGTTCCCTAAACAGAAGACCAGGTTGAAGAACAGGTTTCGAACCAAATTAGAGATGGCAGATTCAAGTTTGTTTCAATATTCAAATCCTTTTACTCTGTGAAATTAACAAGAGAAAATGTTCTCATTCAGAAGCTTTGGTCACAAAGTCATTCAGGGACATTTCCATCTTCCCAGAATGTCACAAGCCAGTCACAGCTGAGATGCAGTCAGTGTTTAAAGACCACACACAAAGAAGTACTTCAAAGAGAATTAACTTTGGGTACGGAGGCCATTAGAGGGGTCTGGGGTTGTAATGGGTCTTTAAACATCACTTGGTAATATTATTATTATATTGATCTGGCCGTCAACTCGTTCATAGTATCAGTTTGCAGCAGAAAATTGGAGCGACATTTGTTTATGTTGTTTTTTGAGGGGGGGGGCATTGTCCTCGTAATTCAGCTGTGCATTTAAGTGTTTGTGTGTGTGAGTGTGTGTGTGTGTGTGTGGGAGGGACCAGTGATCTTACTGTAAATGGCTGCATGTGACTTGTTCACTTTGAGCAAAGGGAGCATCTAGAAGGCGGGAATGTCTCCTCTGAGAAGGGAGCAGTCAATCGGATCAAGTTACGTGTGTGTGTGTGTGTGTGTGTGTGTGCGTGTGTGTGCGTGTGTGTGTGTGCGTGCGTGCGTGTGTGTGTGTGCGTGTGTGTGTGAGACAGATTGAAGGTGTCGGACCACAGCACCTCAATGGGATAAATGGAGCGAGTGATGCTCATGTCCTGGTCTACAGACCCTGCAGAGATCGTGTCCTGGTCTACAGACCCTGCAGAGATTGTGTCCTGGTCTAGAAGATGTGGTCACATCCTGGTCTAGAGGACCATGATGTGACAGGACAAACACCACACTGTCCACACATAAATGGGCAGAGAGGCCTTGTTGCTTCTCCTACAGCATGGAATCAAAATTAAGCCAAATGCATTTAGAGCACATTTAAAAACTGAGTGCTGAGTGCAAAGTGCTGTAGAATGCAAATAATAAATACATTTATAAAAGGACAACAAAACACAAAGACAAAGGCTAACTAGCATGACAGACCCAAGATACAGCTAACAGTTTACAACCGTCTACACATTTGCAAACTCGAATGCTACTGAGAACAGATATGTTGTAAAGTGTGATGTAAAAGTCCTAATGCTGGTGAAGCACCTGACATTTATGGGTAGCCTGTTCCCCAACATTGGGGTCTTTAGTCGAAACCTTGGGGCATTCAAAAGCATTTTGTGGGAGGACCTAAGGGTCTGTGAGTGGCAATAAGTAAATTAGGAGATAAGAAATATAAGTGGTTGCTTATTTACCGGTAGCACGTCTAAACAAATAAAATAATTTTGTAACTGAATCCAATATTTTACCGGTAACCAGTGGAGAAAAACTCACAAACACCTATATACACAGGGCGTTGCAGTAAGAAATACAGAGAAGAAATAAGAGTAGAAACTTTCCCTGACAACATCGTGAATTTGTTAGTCAAAATATAAGTTGTAAATAAAAAATAATCTGTTTTTTAGTAATTTAGCTGAAGACATTTTTTATCTTAGCAAGACATGAAGACAAAACTTCAAAAGATAAATTGTCACCAGGTTTCAGGGGGATTCAGGGGGAAGAACAGCTGTGTGGCATAACAATGATAAAATACATTATATTTGTGGAACATTGAGCCCAAAGGAAGCATATATAAAGAGAATAAAATAGGGCCTAGGTCAGTGCCTTGCGGTATCCCACAGGTAATTTGAGCAGAGGAGAAAGATACATTCCTGATCTTCACAGAGAATGTCCTGTCTTTCAGGTATGATGCAAACAACTGTAGGACAGTGCCTTGAATGCAAACTTCTAACCTAAGATGATCCAAGAGGATGTTTTTGATCTCACCTAAAAATGCATGAGATTGTAGCGCTGGGTGTGTTTAAAGCTGCATTTAAAACACTAGAGAGCCTATCTACAGTAACTTCTATCCATCTATAGTGCCTTGAAAAGGTTTTTTTTACCTGTAGCTGTAATATTTATTGGCCCTGGATGGTATGGCTGCTGTATCTTGACCTACAGAGAAGCTGCTGTGTGCCGCTGTGTAGGTGAACTGTTCCATGTGTGCACTACATGCTAGCGTGACACCACACAGACGCTAAAGACGCTAATGGTTTGATCTTCAATTAATAATGCAGAGGCCAAGAGCAAAAAACCTATATAGGCTTGTTTAGCTATAGGGGCCTTTCAGCCACACACACACACACACACATACACTATATGCATGTGCACATGCACACACACACATACACACACATACACACACACACTTAACAGGAGTGCCAGCAACAATGAAAAGATCACTGGTTTCCTCCTGTTATGCTAATGCTCCACAACGCTTGAGTGAGAATCATATATGAATCCAATGAGGCTCTCTCTCTTTTAGAAGCGCTGAGCCCTGAATGGCGACCATCCCCTGCTCTCCTTGGCCATGCATGTTATTCAGCTTGACGAGACGCGAGCTGACATGAGCACCCAGGGTCTCTCTCTCTCTCTCTCACTCCCCCTCCCTCTCACTCCTCACCCCAGGGACGCCGCCAATCCCATTATACGGTCAGCAGTCCGAGGAGTCTGTCAGGCCACACCCTCTCACACCCAATCCCTCTCTTTCTCCATCTCTCCCTCCCTCCCTCCCCCTCTCTGTCTCTCTCTCATCTGTCTCCCACTCTCTCCCTCCATTTGTCATTCTATCTCAAACTCCCTCTCTCCCTCCCTCCCTCTCTCTCTCTCTCTCTCGCTCTCTCTCACACACACACACACACATTCCCTAAAGGCCTTAGCCAAAGTAAAAGTTCTCATTCAATATAGGAGACATGCTTAGTGATAGTTACTGCAACACACTATACCATCATGTCATATCATCATGTTATGTTATGTTATGTCATCATGTCATGTTATCATGTCATCATGTTATGTTATCATGTTATGTCATCATGTCATCATGTTATGTCATCGTGTTTTGTTATCATGTCATCATGTTATGTCATCGTGTTATGTTATCATGTCATCATGTTATGTTATCATGTTATGTCATCATGTCACCATGTTATGTTATCATGTCATTGTGTCATCATGTCATCATGTTATGTTATCATGTCATTGTGTCATCATGTCATCATGTTATGTTATGTTATGTCATCATGTCATGTTATCATGTCATCATGTTATGTCATCGTGTTATGTTATCAAGTCATCATGTTATGTTATCATGTCATTGTGTCATCATGTCATCATGTTATGTCATCGTGTTATGTCATCATGTCATCATGTTATGTCATCGTGTTATGTTATCATATCATCATGTTATGTTATCATGTCATCGTGTCATCATGTCATCATGTTATGTTATCATGTCATCATGTTAACATGTTATCATGTTATGTTATCATGTCATCATGTCATCATGTCATCGTGTTATGTTATCATGTCATCATGTCATCGTGTCATGCTATCGTGTCATCAAGCTATCCTATAATTGTGCTTCCGGTCTCTTACTGTAAGTGGGCATGTCACTGATGGCATTCTGTTGTGGAGGCAGATATAAGCATCATCCAGACAGCTTCATCTATCAAACGTGTCCTGAAACAAATTCTCAAACTCACAAATCTCAAAATACTCAGTAACTCCCCCAGAGAGAAATAATGGGCAATATTATAGTGAATATGTAAAACTCCTTCCTGTTACAGTAAATTGACTGGCTTCGCCCGACTATGCTCTCAGCTCAATGTTCGCTGAGATTATAGTCTGGAAACCTTGTTTTGATTAGTGTTTTCACAGCCACCCTGCTGGCGGACCAATCAGGGTTGGTTAGATGATGATGAGTCAAGCGTGTTTTGAAATGGTGGTAGAGCTAGATGAGGCAATAAAAACAATTGTAGCAACGCCAATAGGTTAAACGCTGTTGCAGTAATAGTGTCAAAATGAACCCGATGTCTACACCCAGTCGGAGGAAACAACTGGTAGCACTTTTCACCAAGTGATTTTGGTCTGGTTACACCAGGCTATAAACGTCCACCTCCACTCCACCCCACCCTACCCCTTTCTTCCAAACATTGAATGTAGAAGTGCCATCCATCCTCTCTGTTAAATTCCATTCTCTCTGACTAGACTCTAGTGACTAGACTCTAGTGAGTACTATAGGGTGACCACAGGCTTAACTGGTGTGGACAAACACAGGCCTTCTTCCTCATCTTCTTCCTCACTACACAGTGCCACGTTTGGAGCTCTTCAGATGGGGCACCCATTGGTGTTCAGAAGATGCTACTCTCTGAAGGACTGCCAGGTGCTTTGGGTGGGGGCGGGCTCCTCATGCACATCACAACGCACCCATGAAACTAATGTAGAGATGAGATTACATTTACCAAGGGATACATTTGCAATTGCTGAACACTGAGCTGCTGTGACCAATTGAGTACTTTGACGGAGTGTGCAAATCTTTTGTGTCCTGGAGTGAGTGTGTGTGTGTGTATATGTTTGTGCGTGTGAGTCATGTGTGTGTGTGTGTGTGTGTGTATATGTTTGTGCGTGTGTGTGTGTGTGTATATGTTTGTGCGTGTGTGTGCGTGTGTGTGCGTGTGTGTGTGTGTGTATATATGTTTGTGCGTGTGTGTGTGTGTGTGTGCGTGTGTGTGCGTCATGTGTGTGTGTGTGTGTGTGTGTGTATATGTTTGTGCGTGTGTATGCGTGTGTATGCGTGTGTGTGCGTGTGTGTGTGTCCTGTGTGTGTGTGTGTGTATGAGTATGTGTGCATCTGCGTGTGTGTGTGTGTGTGTGTGTGCGTGTGTGTGTGTGTGTGCGTGCGTGATTGCATGTGGAAACTCATGAAAGGAGTCACAGAAACTAGAATATCATGACTGTTGATAGTTGCCATAGAAACTACAGGGGTTTGTCATGAAGCAATCATTTACACTGACCTCCTACTGGCTTTGGCAGGTAGTGATGATCAGTGTAGAGCCGGGCTGTTTCCTCTGCACCTTTCTATTTAGTCTGGTATTAATGAGCAATTAGCTTTGCATACAAGGTCATGGACAATGGTATTGGTTGTCAGATTATGCTAATTCCTTCGGCTGTGGCTGTGCTGAAAGGAGCCGCGGGGGATCGCTATGAATAGAGCCAACCGCGGCCTTTCTCTCAGATGAGAAAATGATATGCAAACTGTACCAACACGTGATTTAAGAGGCTTAGAGCACCACTCCACCAGCACGCTGACAACTGTTACAAGGGGAACTCCTCCATTTCCCTGCAATTACCCATTACCTTTTGGTAATGTTGTTGTTGTTGTTTGAAACCCAGAGCAAAGTCCCTCCCGCCATATGCGAGTAATGAGTGTAATTTTAAGAAGATATTACGCGAATGTGTGTGTGAGAGAGAGAGGGAGAGAGAGAGAGAGAGAGAGAGAGAGAGAGAGAGAGAGAGAGAGAGGGGGGGGA
>JAODOY010004223.1:0-11076 GCA_025399855.1 Forbesichthys papilliferus
TGCTGTATCTACAGGCCTACACAATATGCTGTATCTACATGCCTGTATACAGGCCTACACAATATGCTGTATCTACAGGCCTACACAATATGCTGTATCTACATGCCTTCATACAGGCCTACACAATATGCTGTATCTACATGTCTGTGTCCTTCAAAGAGCATCTTCAGTGCTTTTATCAAACAGCGCTGACCCTGTTTGTTGTTCTCTAGGGTGCCAAAGGGAAAAGGGGAATTAAGGGCGTAAAAGGACAAAAGGTATCATTGCATAATGTTGCTGTTATTTAGTTGTGTAACTTCCTCTTCCTGTTCAGTAATTCATCCCTCTGCTCTCACAGGGAGGACCAGGTGGCCCGGGAGACAAAGGACAGGTGGCAACGTTTTTTTCACCCCCACATTTCAAAACATAATCCAGACCTAAAAGATGACAAATGATTATAAAATGAACAAAGCTGATGTTATCAAGCTATTGTCATGAGACCAATATACAGTATGACCAGTGGCAGTGATGTTAGGGCTTGTAGGGAGCATCATACTGAGGTGATCTAGTATGATTTAACCTGCTCAAACACAGCATTAGTCACCACCTAACGTGTTAGCGGGGACTACAACTCTACCGCACTGTAGCGACCAAACTAACCCATGTCTCCATCTCAGCGCGGGGGGAAGGGTGTCGTGGGTCGGGACGGACTCTCAGGCCCTGTGGGGTCTCCTGGGATCCCAGGGACCCGAGGGAAGACCGGGCCGTCTGGCGATCTGGGAGTCAAAGGTCAAGCAGGACCCAAAGGAGCACCAGGTCCCACTGTGAGTCCACCTCCATATTGTTAGTTTACTTGTGAAATAAGCCTCCTTTACTGACCTTTACTGATCAGTAAGATGTGCTGAATCAATCTGATGTAAAAATTGTTTTTAAAATAACTTTCCATGCATTATCTTTACACACTTCTTCCAGTTCTAGGTCTCTAGATGGTTTACAACATAGTTTTAAAATTGCTATTGTTAGTTTTCCACTAGTGTTTATTGTTTTATTGTTTAGATAGCGTTTGTTTATGGTTTGCACTGCTTTATTAAAGGCAGGGTTAGTCATTCTCAAGACCGCTTGCTAACTTTGAGCTCAAAAGCTCCCTCAGAAGCTCCACCCCTCACACGTTGAAATGCATTGTGAAGCCAAGGGCATATTTGGTAAATATGACAGTGTTTTAGCTCACAATTGGTTTACAATCGTAGACTGTACTTTTAATTTGAAGCTACTAGAACTAGAAGTTAATTGGCTACTAATCCATGATCTTACACTAGCTGACTATGCCTTTAAGTGCTTCACTGCCTGTGACTTCTTAATTCTACTGGAATTATTCTCTGCCAGAGCGGCCAGTTTGACCTTGGAGTTCCACCTAATGAGTAACTGGTTTACAGTAGATGATGCTTGTTTACTTTACGATATGTGTTGTGCGTCGCTGTATCCCCTCTTCTCCACTGAAGGGCCCCGGCCTGACTGATGAGCAAGTCCTGCAGCTCTGCAGGGGGGTGGTGATGGCCCAGGTCTCACAGTACGCCTCCTCCATCAGGGCCAAGTGCTCCCAGGGCTGCCCCGTCAACAACCGGACCCTCTTCGGGCCTCCAGGGGCCACGGGACCGGCTGGGAACCCGGGAAAGGCTGTGAGTATGTTCCTGCTGGTGTGGTTTCTGATGTCTGGTGGCCGATCAGATGATAACCACCCCCCCCATCCCCCTTAATTCAGGGCAAAGGGGGTAAGGCTGGTGCCAAAGGAGCCAGGGGTCGTCAAGGAGACAGAGGAGTAGATGGGCAGAAAGGACGACAGGGAGAACAAGGTGCGTCTCCTCGTCAACAATGCACGAGATTGCCCGCTTAGCTAGCGTCGTTAGCTAGCATGTTTAATTAGCATGTTTAGATACCATGGTTAGCGGGGTTAGCTAGCATGTTTAGTTAGCATGCTTAGATATCATGGTTAGCATGCTTAGCTAGCATCATTAGCTAGCATGTTTAATTAGCATGTTTAGATACCATGGTTAGCGGGGTTAGCTAGCATGTTTAGTTAGCATGCTTAGATATCATGGTTAGCATGCTTAGCTAGCATCGTTAGCTAGCATGTTTAGATATAATGGTAAGCCAGTGTGATTAGCTAGCGTGGTTAGCTAGCATGTTTAGTTAGCATGCTTAGATACCATGGTTAGCATGCTTAGCTAGCATGGTTAGGTAGCATGAGCAGTGAGGGCTAGCAATAATATAGACCAAAGGTCTATAGGAACTGATAGCCCATAGGTAATCTACAACAAATCTAGACAAATGAAAAGCATTATATCTTGTCCAAGGCAAGTACAGAGTAAAGATCCCTGGTGACACATTACTAAGTGGGCTGTGGGGAAACACAGCCATGATGATAGCTGCTAACAAGTAAAGAAGCTTTGTAGCCCTCATAAGTTATAATGTGTTGTATGGGCTTCCAGATCTATTTCAATGTATCTTCATGTGTCTACTGGAACTGCATTTGGTGGATTTGCAGAACTCAATGAAGCCAGTGAAATTAAAGAGAGCAATATACTTCCTAGTTTGGAAATCGTATACTTAAGACATATTGAAAACCCTCTATTTCCTGCATGGAGAACTCACATTGAAGCAAGGTGTCCATATTTGTTCACGTCACAACAACTGACAGCTTTAAATAACAGTAAATTATTTGTTGGAGTAAAGAGTTGTCGCGCCCCTATATGTGTGTGTGCGCATGTATGTGTGTGTGTGGGAGCATGTGTGGGCAGAGCACTCTTCTCCAAATCAAAACAATGATGATGCAACAATGCAACAATGCATGGCACAAGGCTACGCCCATACCTGGGTGATTTCCACGAGAGAGAGAGAAAGAGAGAGCTTCTGTTCCGAGAAACCATGTCCGCTGCCAGGAAACAGGCGGCGGACATGGTTTGTTTGGTTCGGCTGAACCTGGCCTTCTCTGCCACAGGATCCAAGGGACAGACGGGACCCACGGGAGAGACAGGGAACGGCCTGCCGGGCCTCGACGGGCATCAGGGCCTCCAGGGTATGTGTGGTAAACGTGGTGAACATGTGGACATGTGAACATGGTGAACATGTGAACATGTGGTAAACGTGGTGAACATGTGAACATGTGAACACTCCTAGGTTTAACGGGCCACCCAGGAGAGCCCAAGAACGGCATGGATGGGCCTGGCGGGCCCCGAGGGCTCCCCGGTCCCGCCGGCATGCGCGGGCCCACGGGGGTCGCGGGGGTGCCCGGCTTCTGCGAGGCCCGGGACTGCAGCATCCACGCGCCAGTGCTACGCAAGGAGCAGGGTCTGGTGAAGGGACCCCTCAGCACCCAGATCTGAGCCGATGACTATCGTATTGGGTCAGGAGACGCTTCTCGGGGCCCGGTGAACCCAAAGGATCACCTCCACGCTCACCTCGTTGACTTAAATCATTGACTCTGGTTCGTTGGCCATGGTTTCTGACGGCTGCCACGTCAAACTGGTTTTTATATTGACTGGTGTGGAACTGGAAGTGGGCCCAGCATGGTACCGGGGGTGGGACAGACTGGTGGAAACGCTGGACTCTGTACAGAGACTAAGACACAAGGACCGTCCGGTGTACGCCAGTCGAGGCTTTAGCATCAAGTGATTATTTCTATTGCTGCCAGACGAATGCAGGGTTTAAATGTGTTTCAAATGGCTTTCTGTGTTGTATCTGTCAGTATTATGAAGCCTCTACAAACAAACAATAAAACATGTAAATAAATAATTATTTACACTTACAGTAAATCATTTTGTAATCTATTTGAGATCCATGTAATGTGTTCTGAAATATGTTCCAGGTAAATGGTATATTATTATATTCAATGTTTCTTTATCATTTAATACAGTCGATTCAATTTATAATAAATGTCCTTGTTAATTTGTTAACTAACTCTAATGTTAACTCTAACACATACACACACACACACTATACAGTATATAAATATAAATAAATGTGTGTGTAATTCATCAAATTATTGATCAAAATACATCAGTGTCTGGAAAACTCTTATGGTTAAACCAATGTTGATTTGGGTTGGAACTCTAGAGCATTGCATTCCTCTCTACTCCTCACCCATAGGCTCACCCCCTCCCTACCTCTCCCCTACAGGTGTGTTTTAAAGCAGAAACAGCCAGTAGTGGGCTTAAGGTGGCATGTACTAAGCTATATCAGGTGTAAAAAGTAATTGGGTATTCAAAGTAATAGTTACATTACTATATTACTTTCACAATCACTACCCTGTCTCACCCCTTAAGAAAAATGACAACCTGTGTAGCCAGCTCATTTTAGAATTGAATCCTCTTTATTGGAACAATAATTAACCTTAGGGGTCAACAATCAGCCCAAGTGAAAACATTGCAGTCTCTCAAACAAGATGATTGAATAGGTTGGTTCAAAAAGCCTACCTTAAGTTTGCTAGGACCAAACATTTTTGAAACGCAAACGCAGAAATGCAGCATTACTTGGATTAGTAATTGTAGTATTGTTACTGTTTTTGAAAATGGTAATTAGATACACTACTAGTTACTGAAAAAAGTTAAAATATTACAGTTACTGCCCCACACTGCATCACATTGGGATGCCAACATTCACAATGTTAAAATGTTTGACAGCTAAATATTAGGAAAGCATAGGGAAAACACCCTGCGCAAAACAAGAAATTCCATAATAACGCTGATTAAATTCTAACAGTTGTATTAAGGAGACTTGTTGATAGGCTATAGCCTATTTGGTCAACCAGCAGCCACTAAAAAAGGTCATAAGATCAACATCATGGGAAAAGTTTACAAATTAACTCTTGGTAATATGACATCTTACTAGACTGATATTGTCTTGGGATTTCCATTTAAAAAAAGGAAAGTATCAACATGATGTTTGTCTGTCGTGGGGGAAACACCGAAAAACTCAGCGTGGGTGATCACTTTCAGTTCATGTTAGGAATTTCCGCACATTTACCGTCGATCACACGCCCCTTTATAAATATAGTAGCCTATGCTATTAGCTTTATATCTAGTAGGGTAGTGAACATAGTCTTTGACTGAACTAAAGCGACTCAACGAAACTCCTAAAAAAGATATGTCCTTTTGAAGATAGCCTTCTATATTCTCTGTACTGTTGGTCATTGAGTAGAATACGACATAACGTGCGTGTTTCGGTCTTATATTATAGCTTAGCGTCTCCACCACCTGAACTACAGCCGTTTTTACAATTCACAGTAGACCAGACACCATGCCGTCTTGTTTTGCACACCGAGGTCTAATGTTCGCAATTGGTGAGTATCAAACTCAAGTCCTAGTTTACCATTTACCGTACTATAGAAAACGTGTGGTCTGATTTCCTTGTCATATGAATAGGTATCTGTCTTCTGGCTGCCGCGCTCACAAATGGCTTGGAAGACACGCTGGCGCGCTGCGGTGAGGATGCTGTCGTGAAATGCACGGCTCCGACGAAGACCGGTGTCCAATACAGCACTATCAGCTGGTTCAAGGTAGCCTACGTGTGTTCGTTTGTTTTTGGCTGGAGGTTTTCAACCGCCATTATTATCTTTATAGTGTGAAATGTACTGACGTCCTCTATTATGTTGTTATAGGTGGGGGAGGAGAAATCAGCTAACGTGAGCCGTCTGTTGGCGAGGTTCACTCAAAGTGGCACCGCGGGGTCCTACTCGCAGAGAGAGGTCCGGATCGCCAGTAACTCCGGGGACATCTTCCTGCCCAACGTGACGTGCCAGGACGCGGGGGTGTACGAGTGTCGGCTGGCCGCCCCCCACAGGAGTCAGGCGCGAGTCGCGGGACTGGCTCGTCTAACTGTGACAGGTGGGGTGTTCCTGTCTGTCTGTCTGTCTGTCTGTCTGTCATGGAGTCTTAATGTAGGCTATAGAATAATGTATCTTGCATACCCAGTGGCATTTGTAAGATCTTACATTAATCTAAAATGAGGTTGCCCCCCCCCCCACACACACACACACACACACTCACATGCACACCTCAAGCTCTTATTCTTCTTACTAAATGTGATGTATTTTATATTCCCAGGTTGCCCAAGCATTGCACCATTGAATCAAGATATCTACACGGTGATCGCTGCCACACTGTTGCTCGTGGTAGCGCTCATCATATTTGGAATCAGCTACGTAAGTTCACACACGCGAATGTTTACGGCACCGCTATAGACGTTAGGCTACCACACCAGGTCATTACATACAATACATATGCCATGTTCTAGGGTCTAATATCGACACCTTTGCCTGTTGCTCCCTGCAGTGCTGTTTGAAGAACATGCTAAGGGACCGGAGCAGGAAAACAAGGAAGGAGATCTTGCTGGACGCCCCTCTGAAGCCGCTGGAGAAGAAGGACCTCATGTTGATATACACACTGGGTCCCAACTGGTCCAAAATGAAGCACGTGTGTGTTTGAACGCACGCTCCACTTCCTGGTGCCCCGACACAGATCGGTGGTCACCGATAAGACTTGGTGGGCCACATCCCCGATGTTATCCTAGGTAGGCCACATCCCTGATGATCCCGCCTATCTCAGAACCATCCCACTTCAAAGATGTCTTCTCGTGGACGGGAGGTGGCTCGAGGAACGCACGGATAGACTGGTGGATGCTGACAGGTGGCCTGGTCCGCAGGTTGGTGCTGGCCAGGGCTTTGTCTTGGCCTGCGGAGGCTACAGGCTACAGCGGTAGAGGAGAGTAAACTGCGAGACGGGTTCTTGGTAGAAGAAAGTCGCCCGTCTTGGTCCAGGCATTGACAGTGCAGTGACGTTCACAGGTGACAAAGGAGGAGTCAAAGCACGCCTGAATCTCCCATCAAAACTAGAAAATATGACAACATCTTGGGGTATAAATTGGAATAGGTAGCATACTAATATTCTAGACTTCACAAAGACACACTTTGACTTTACCCTAGATAGTCCGGTGTATTTTCCTTGTAATGTCTGGAGTTGGAACAGGTTGGATTCTGGAACAGGTTGGATTTGAGTTGCTATCGCCCTCTACTGACTGATGTTGAATATACAGGTTGCCACACGTGGCCTGATTCTTTGTATACTGTGTAGTAGGCTAATGTGTGTAATTATATCTCAACTCAAATATAAAAATAAAGCTATTCATGCTCTTAAATGTCGAGTAATTCATATTTTTTTCAGCCAGTTTACCATCTCTTAAAAATAAATGGTATGAGGTAATAACCAGAACAAATGGGGACTCTATTACAAAGCGTTTAATTGAGATATTGAATATTTTGGTTTCTGTGTGTGTGTGCAACAAATAGTAAAACACTCAATGCTGGATGTGATAGCTATAGGGCCTACTCTCTTAAAATGTGAATACGAATAAAAAGGCAGAAATATTTGAACGAATACGTTCATAATTTAGAATTAAACATTGGTTATACTTACTATAAGTAGACTAAACCTTCTAAGTAGACTAAACCTAAACATCTTTATTTAATAAATTGGTGGCCTACCATGGCAATTTGGTCTGAGGTTCAGGTAAAATGATATTAGTGATATCGATACACTTGAATGGCTTTTACAATTTGCAATTCAAATAGTATGAAAGTTTGAAATTTGCATTCTAAGTGTACTGAACTAAAACAACATGGCATCCGCCCCCAATATCTGATTCTGCATCACGCCTCTGCGATGAAACTGACACTAACCTACTGTCAGGAGCTAAAGACGAAAATTAGGTATACTGTGGTAAGCTATAGCAAACAGCTTTGCAATAGATTTAAGATATTGTTTGGCGCTTCCATAGGCACTCTTATCGCAGTTGATAAATATATATTCGATTTGGAAAGGTTTTCTAACGAAAGTGGTTCAACTTGAGTGAAGACGCCGCTCTCTAGTGGCAAACATACTTAATACAGCAGGCTGAGCTGCTCAATGCGTTGCCTGAAATCTGAACTAGACTTTAAACCATAATCCTCCTTAAATGAAAACATTACGTGTATTCGGTTAACCTTCTCTTATAAAAACAAGAGAGCTCTCATATGTTTATATTATCACATATGCAGGTAGCCCATTAGGTTATAATCCTAGATAATGAATTGCGTGTGCGTACATGCGTAGTATTAATCAATTTATATTTATTTGACCTCGGACGGACGGACGGACTGTGCAGGTAGAAACACAGGACTATTTTTTTCGCATTGAATTCTCGAGACACGTTGAGCCCAAATCAAAATATACGCCATCGTAAGCTCTGCCAGAACATCTGATCGTTGTAAAGGCATTACGAAGACTAGGTGTCGTTATGGGGTTTTTCACACTTTGTTCCTATTTACGGAGTCAGCACGGTAGACGTATTGGGCTACGGTAGCCTACCGGATTATATTTGAAACATGCCTAGAGAACGGCGAAATACCGAAATGCGAGGAGTTATTTGGTATTTATCACAAGTGTATTGGCTTACAGTTATCTTATATTCATAACTTAAATTTGACTCAAATGTATGTTAGTTGATGACTAAACCTTTAAAGGTCACATCGGAGTCAACATGCAAGTTGTCGTGGCCGAGTGGTTAAGGCGATGGACTAGAAGCACTACTACTAGGAATCCATTGGGGTCTCCCCGCGCAGGTTCGAATCCTGCCGACAACGTCGCTTTTTAGTTTGTGAAATATTTATTTAGCTACAAACGTGCAATTTCGTATGTGAGCATTTTGATCACGTCTGTCAATCAATTCTGTTTCCAAGCAACAAGCGAAGCGTGTTGGTGCTACTCCCGCAAAAGGCTAGTTAGCACGCTAGCTGGATAGCTAGGGTACCACAGATAGCAATTTCAAAGACATGAAGGATGACTTGGACGACCTGCTGGATGAAGTTGAACGAAAGTTTTGTTGCAATGTTTCCAGCAGCATCCCGCCGCGGCTAGACTCCGGTAGAGTACAGGGACACATCCAAAACCATGGACAATCCAGGTAAACAATGGTAGCATGCTAGCTGGCTAATGATGCTCGTCACAACACACGTAGATGTCCAGTACTGATTCAGATTCACGTTTTCTCCCTCTCAGTTACTCCCAGTCTCCGCATACAAGAGAAACTGAGGACATTGACAAGCTTTTAAAAGAGTTAGACGAAGACTCTAGTGATTTCTCACAACCAAAGGTTAATATTGGCAGTCACAGTCACATGGCTTATACCTAGATACCACTGGCATAATGTCCAAATCAATAAAATCTGCTTCTGTTTATCATAAATTTGCAGGTTGATCATCTCCCAGAAGAAAGAAGGGCTCAGAAGACTCCACTGTCTCAAGCAACAGGAGGGAGAAAGTAAGTTCTGCCATAGTTACTTGGTAATAAAAATAACCATTACAGTAATACACCACCATACAATGCAACACCATTGGTGCATCAAGCAGTCATTCTTAATAATCAACACTAGTATCACCCTAACATTTGTATCATCGCCTAGCAAAAAGGTCTTCAATGTTTTTCAGGACCCTTTAGCTGATATAAACACAGTAGAGGGACCTAGTAAACAATTGTGTTGCTTATTAAACTTGGAGGTTCCCCTAGGGGTCAAGTACCGCCTGTGGAGATTATCCATGGCTGAGCACCGGAGTGGGGAATCCTGGTCTTGTTTTAGATATCTCCCTGCTCCAACACACCCGATTCAAATGAATGGCTCGTTGAGTGGGTTGCCTGATTTGAATGAACATCTAAAACATGCAGGACAGTGGGCCAGTGGCCCTCCAGGACCAGGATTCCCCATCCCTGGCCTTATAAGTAGCAACATCATGTGACCCACTCTCTTAGTCACCTATTAAAATATCACATTTAAAGCGTACCTGCACCCTATCTCTGATCCTGACTCCACCTTTAAAGTGTACCTGCACCCCAGCTCTGAGCCTGACTCCACTTTTAAAGTGTACCTGCACCCCAGCCCTGAGCCTGACTCCACCTTTAAAGTGTACCTGCACCCCAGCTCTGAGCCTGACTCCACCAACTACAACTTTGAAAAAAGCATCAAGGAGCTGAGTGAGGGGAGGGGCTGAGAGGGGGACCCCCATTAATATTAACGTTAACATTTGACTTTGATGATGTATTAGTGTACGAAGTGTACTGACGAAACCCAGCCAGGTCCTGGGGTGATTTTTAACATATATGATGTGTATTTCTGTATTCAGCACATAAACTGCAGGTTTTTATAAAAAAGGGAATTATGTCAATATTAACATCAGCATTGATGTGTCTCATCACAGATCAATGCTATTACCTAATTTACAGCAAAAAAAACAAAAAAACACTTTAACTGTTATAGCAGAAAACGTCCTGCATTGTACAATGAGGAGGCACTGTTCTAACTGGACACTGGTACTTTCAAAAAGATGGCAGTTGATTAGATGAACCATCTGGTCGTTTTCACTGTAGGCACCATGGTCGGCTCACCTAAACTACGCCCGTATAGCTATAAACACAATGCTGATTGGAAAACCAGGCCCATATAGTTATAAACACGACACTGATTGGAAAGTTCAGTTCATTATGATTCCTAGGCTTTCCAGACTGATTCTCACGGTGAAATGAAAGTGAAGCTCCCGAGACCATCCTGATCTTATCCTGATCTCAATTTCGCCGCGAGAATCAGGCTAGCAAACATGTCTTCAATACTGATCTACGTCACGTGCTGTACATATAGTGGAATGTATTGTATGTTATACTGCACATGTTCTGCAGGAGTAATGTAATAATCAATAAACAGAATCTATGTATGATGTTGTTTTCTATGAATATAGATGCTGCCCAGTTTTTCTCGGTGGGAGTGCCGTTGCCAAGGGCATAGGGACCGCCCTGTCACAGAGGTAGTACCCCGATACCCTTCCTGCTACAGCCTCTCAGTACATTAGCTTGCTGCTACATCCTCTGTCAGTACATTAGCTTGCTGCTACAGCCTCTCAGTACATTAGCTCTCTGCTACAGCCTCTCAGTACATTAGCTCTCTACTACAGCCTCTCAGTACATTAGCTTGCTGCTACATCCTCTGTCAGTACATTAGCTTGCTGCTACAGCCTCTCAGTAC
>JAODOY010004224.1:0-11076 GCA_025399855.1 Forbesichthys papilliferus
CCCCCCTCTCTCTCTCTCCCTCTCTCTCTCTCTCTCTCTCTCTCTCTCTATCTCTGACCCATCGAGGCTTTAATTGAAACCGCTCACCACTAACAACTCTCAGAGGGTTCACTGTTTCCCCCCAATCTCTCCCGTGAGGGGAGGGGGGTGGAAGGTTTAACCGCGGAACATCGAGGAAGTGGAGACAGCGCTTCATCTCATCTGATTGAAGGCGTGGCTTAACCATGTCGCACCTGCTTTCCCTTTTCAGAGTCCCAGCAGAGGACCAGGTCAAATCAGACCCGTGGACAGTTATTATACGCCTGCTTGAAGTCGTAATTGAGTGGACTATTTCAGTTGTCACTCATTTTGACAGTCTGATTCCTCATATAGCATTATTACTAGTGTACATAATAGCATAATGCTACAATGCTCTATATTGTACTACAACATTGTTTATACATGTTCTTTACATAATGAGTAGATTAATGAATGACACACACAATACTGTTCATTATTGCAGCTGAGACTAAGCCATCACCAGAGTACAGTAAACAAATAGCCCAGCTGCACAAGGAACATTTCTAAGTGATGCAGCTTAAATGGTTTTTATCATCAAGGATCTATTTTCATCTTTATCAACTCTAATGAGAGCCTTCTGAGAGGCCACAGTACTGTGCTACAACATACAGGAAGGACACACGACGGACACTAATGACACAGTATAGTGTAGTCTACTATTTACACCACATATAGTATGGTATAATACTGTAAGTAATGTCCTCTTTCTCTTAAGTAACACACTTAACTTAACGGAGGTCTCAACGAAACACAGTATTTTGCTTATGAGGGACTGCTTCATGCCCCTATATCAATGTGTGATCCTACATATTATAAACATTAGAGGTGAGGAAGCCATAGAGATATACAGTATATAAAGATTATATAGTTAATGTCAATTGTGCTAAGCCTATATGGCTTAACACACACACACACACACACACAGTCGTGCAACATCTTCCATGACGTTCCCGGGAAGGACCTGTTCCACGGGGGCCATCGGGGATGAACCCCCCCTCCTACCCTCCCCACCCAGAGAATATATATAATATAGATATCAATAAACTCTTATAGCACTACCCTGCTTGCTTCCTCTCCCCCCCTCTCTCTCTCCCTCTCTCTCCTTCTGTCTCTCTCTCTCCCTCTCTCTCTCTCTCTCTCTCTCTCCTTCCCTCTCTCTCTCTCTCTCTCTCTCTCTTTCTCCCCCCCTCCCTCCCTGTGCCAATACCACTCAACCACTTACCCTTGGCACCGGTCCACTGGAGGGATTTACATGTGCATTAAGAGGGCCCTCTCTTCCCATATGTCCGCTGTGCCTCCGCTGGGCTGTATATCAGTCACGGCCAACATGCACTGTCCCGGCGCGGACGTGCTGCCATTAACCATTCTCATTCATTTTTGAACACTTGATTGGCAGGGCTGGAGTTATTGCTGTGCTTACAGTTGAAGGAGCCCACATTGATCCCAACAGCAGGGGCCCGATGTCTCTCAGTGTCCCTGTCCTTAATCATGCGTCTCCATTAAAGGAGTGGTGTGGGTGCGTGTGTGCTGCGAGCGTGCGTGCGTGCGTGCGTGTGTGTTACTTCTTCTAGCCAATAGGGGCAGAGTGGATCTCCAGTACCGCCAATTGGACGCACTTGTCCAATCTTCAATATTACATTATACAGTAACTAACAGAAGTTCATCTCAAGCAGTCAGCAATCTCCACCTTGTTGAAGCCATGGAGCTACAGGCGCAGTACTGTAAATAGCCATGAATTAAAATTTAAAAAAAAGAATGAAAGTCAATTAGATACGTACATACAAGACCAATGGCTGGCTGCATGACGTCACAGTCACAACACCTCTCTTTTATACATTATGAAGATATGTTTCCTAGTGATTGGAGGCAAAGCACATTTCTGCACAGCCCAAAACAGAAGCTTTCAAACTCGTATAAATGGTGTGGAGTGATAAGGTCGTACACGCTGTGTGCTTTCAGGCCGAAATATCAACATTAAGTGGTGGGAGTCTTTCTCAGCTGTTTCGATGATAATAAACAAGAAGACTCACTCGTTCTATTAGCGGGAATGTCAGATTTATACAAATGCACCAGCAAAGTTAAACTTTAAATGCATACACACACAGATACACACAAACACACACCTTACACCCAAACACACACACACACACACATCCCTGCAAAGTGCTTCGCCGGAGGGGGACCGAATAGAAGGAAGGAAGATGTGATAGATTTATAAAGGGGTTTTGAAAAGGGGGCCGAATAAGCAGAAATAGATATCAGAGTGGGAAAGGCAAAAATAAGAAAAAATAAAAAATGGGGGTAATAAGCGGAAGGTTAGGTGTGTGTGGGTGTGTGGGTGGGAGGGGGGGGGTGGCCTAGAGCAGGAAGAGGGGAAGAGGGGGGATGGGGGACGGTCAGTGATGGTAAAGCTGAATGATTGCTCTGTGAGAAATATTATTGATGATTCAGGCGGTGTGAATTATTAATGGGCGAAAAAGCATCTTTGAACGTGTTTCTGACATTCAATACTGACAGAGATCAATGGGCCTGGCATGGATGGGGTGGACAGGGGGGTTGGGGGGGAGGGGGGGGGAGGCTGAGGGAACAGAGTGGGAGAAAATGAAACCAGAAGTCCTACTTAACTAAAAGAAGGGGAAAAAAACCTTGCTGGACCGTGACTACAGTAAACGTAACCCGCGTCAACGCTACATACTTACTGTAGGTCACTGATCATATACTGTGTTGGGCACATTCAAAGGGATTTATTCTCACAATAAAGGTGAACTCCTCAATTACGTCTCCTCAAAAAGCCAAACTTCTGCTCCAACTCACTGGAAACACACCTGACCATCAATGTGTGTGTGACTACAGGTAGGACCAGAGCCATGTAGAAAAGAGTCGCGTTACCTCTGTTAACTCCATTGGATCGGTCCTTTCACAGCAATGGCGGCTCGTAGAAGCTCGTACTAGTTCCCGGAAGTTAGCTTAAGAAGTTAGCATTAAGGTCTGCTGACCAGCATCTCCTGGCTGTCCTTAGAGCAAGGCTAAAACATAAGGGTGAGCGAGCCTTCGCAGTCGCTGCTCCAAGACTGTGGAATGAGCTCCCTTTTCCTATTAGACTGGCCCCTAGCCTTCCTGTTTACTAAAAACACACTTTTACTCGTTGGCTTTTAAATCTGCTTGAGTTTTATTTTGTCATGATGCTCCTATTTGTTGTGGTGTTTAATGTGTGTACATTCATTGTTTTATCTATGTACTTATTGTGATGTTAGCACTTTGGTCAACCTAGTTGTTTTAAAATGTGCTCTATAAATAAAGTGGATTGGATTGGATAGCTGCATGCGAATACTAAAAGGATCCATAATATAAATGTAGATTGATGCATTTATTGACTACTAATCACCAAAAATTGCAGTTATGTATCTGTATTTATTGGTTCAAATCCCACCAAGCACTTCCTGGTTTGCGTCTCCATAAATCATGTGACAATTGAGACATTTTCTAACTTCCGTTGGCACTACTCTCTGGGTAGCACGCCTTGCACTGACCAGGTTCTAACCAAAACAACAATGCAATGCTCTATGTGACTAAGTGAGCAATGTGCATTTACTGTAAGTGTTGTGTAAATACAATTAAACGTGGTCACAGTAATAAACAAACAACACAACTATAAAACGAGATAGGAGAGTAAATTGTATAGTTGATAATAGTAGACCTTATTTTTATAAATGTTGCAAAGAGATTATTTGCTTGTGAGTGACTTTGGGACTCACTTACAGTAAAAGGGAATGTAAACACAAGATGAACAATGAATACTTTCAAGTAAAGTCACAAAGCATTTCTTAAGGGAGAGAAGAGGGAGAGAGGTGGAGAGATATGGACTTGTCAGAGGGAGTCAGAAGGAGAGAGAGACCTCTGGGTGTGTGTGTGTGGGGGGGGGAGGGGGGGGTCATGAGGTAGTGTTGAAGGTGATTGGTTGTGACATTGTCTTAGGTCTAATGCTCCTCTTCAGACGCACGCACACGCACGCACACACACGCACGCACACATGCACACACACATGCACACACGCACACATGCACACACGCACATTCTCTCTCTGTCATGTCCCCGGCCCTGACGCCAAGAGGCGACAGGGATCGCCTCCTATCACTACGGTAACAGCGTGATGTGCCGACAGACCGGGCCGGCCGCCACACCTGATCAGGAGGCCAGTCTCACTCACACACACACACACACACACACACACACACAGGCAGGTGACAGAGACATGCATTTTACTGGCATGGACACACACACATGCACGCACACACACACACACACACACACACACACACACACACACACACACATATTTACAGAGAAAGACAGCAGTCAAGTGGAAGGAGAGACTGTGGTCAAGATAAGCGTGTGTGTGTGTGCGTGTGAGCATCAATCTGTGTTTACTCAGCGATATTTGATGGCCATATTCAGCCATTTTTAGAGGTCCGATCACAAAGGACA
Source organism: Forbesichthys papilliferus (assembly GCA_025399855.1). NCBI lineage: Eukaryota > Metazoa > Chordata > Actinopteri > Percopsiformes > Amblyopsidae > Forbesichthys > Forbesichthys papilliferus. The sequence continues at coordinate 4,546 of JAODOY010004224.1, forward strand.
CTACGCTAGGTTTAAAGAGCCAAAGACAAATACAATCATGGCTGGACAACTAGAAAAGGCAGGATAGACAGGAATGTTCTACAATTTTGATAGTCTATACCTTATCAATATACATATAGGCTATGTTCTTACTTACGATTCAGATTAATATCCATATGAAACGATATGTGAACACATAGCCTACAGTAGCTTCACTTTGAGTGTCCAACAGGCTTGCACACAAATGTTATACGCCGGCTGGTAAGATCGCAGTTATGGTAGCGATAAACCAATTAACGCATTCATCCTCTTCGGATCTTTTGTGTGCTCGGCGCGGTTGTCATTGTGCACGGGGCACTTGATTACGAGCATATTTGAGCTGGGAACGTTGATTAGAACCAAAAGTTTTACTATATTTTCCATTCACCGGCTAGCATTTTGGCATTGGTGATTGGCGCTTACTATAAACTATTGTGGGGGGGGGCGCCAAAAAATCTTTATGTATATAATAGACTGCATATAAATAATATACAGACATAATGGACAGACCCTCTCGTAGGTTTTATCAAGATCTCAAAGGTTTGAAGTAGGCTTCTGCGCAGGACTGGTATCTTAATCCCGCTCCCGTTGAATTTCTGTCCACTCCCACCCATGGAGTGCATGCGTAGAACTTGCAACATTGCAGGTGATGGGCTATGCAGGCATTGAAAACATGCGGAAATGCAATAAAACATTTGCGTAAGCGGGACCTTGCTGTACCTAAAATAAAGCTGTGGTTCATTTTATCGGCAACATTTTTACTTGTACTGTTTCAAATCAAGACGATTGTGTGATCATACTCATTTTGTAAAATTCTGCAAATATTCACAATCTGTTGCTGCTCGTTGGGTGTGCGTCTTGATATAACAATAAGGTGTTTCTACAAAGCCCTGTCTGTTAATGGGAACCCAAAGCACTGTACACTGCACCACACAACAGTATCCTAGCCCTCGCAATGCCTTTTCAATGTTTTGGGGGCGGAGCTTCTGAGCGAGCACACTACTGGGGAGGTGTGTTTTTGTTTTAATCGAGGACAAATATCAACTAGCTTTTTTCCAGAATGGCTGATTATAGCTTTAACAACATAGCAGCAAACATCTTTGTTTTACAGTAGATTAATTGAGCAGAGAATGACATAACATTCCCTCTGTGTGTGTAATCCGAGGAATCATGTTCATTGATTTCATAATCGGGTTGGCTGCGCGTGTATATATTAGTGCATGTGTGTGTGTGTGTGTGTGTGTTGGGGCTCTAGTATGACATCTAGTGGGAGAAGGTCATATAGGTCCGCTTTAAAAATACTATTGGAAAAGTACTACAGGAGTTATACATGCAGTGCATGTGTTGATATATACAATAATAACATCTACAAGTAGAAGATGTACTGCTTGACAGTAAGTGGAGGGGTGTTGATTTTTTTTAGACACACTCACTGTATTATGCCACATTTGAGGAGACACTAAAAAACTCTAGTGTGAATAAACCCAACAGTTTCTTTGAGACAGGTGACATACGCAATCAAGATGCACACACACACACACACACACACACACGGTATCTGTCACATTTGTCCCTACGCGCGTCAGCCCTGTCAATGCACGGGACCTTGTTACTGTCACCATGGCGACTGGCTCACTCAGTTTGACTAACGGCCTCCAGCTGAAGGGAGACAAATCGGCCCTTCGTTCGCAGGCAATTCTCGGCATGCACCATTTGTCCGGTTCATGGGGTGTTCGCTACAAGGAAGCCCTGACACGCTCACATGCACACACACACACACACACACACACACACACACACACATGCTCACATGCAAAGAACACAATCACACACACACACACACACACACATGCAAGCACACACGCTCACATGCACACACAAAAACGCACACACACACGCACACACACAAATAGCCACACGCACACACACTCGCATACACAAACACACATGCAAATGCCCACAGACATACACACACACACACACACATGCAAATGCCCACAGACATACACACACACACACACAGATGCACACACAGGCACTGCAGAGATGGAAACATGGATCTCGGACAGCACTGGTGAGTGACAGCGGAGTCCACATTAAGCCAAGGTTAATTCCTGCGCCTCCTCAAGCATCGCTGAGCAGCTGAGCATTGGGGGGGTGTGGAGATGGGGGTGACAGACCACTCACGTGTTAGACCGGGGGAGGGGAGGTGTATGGGCGTGTGGGGGGAGGGATCATTGCGCCATTGTCTCCCCAAGCACCCATAAAGGGCACTGGAAACGAAGGCTCATGAGCCTCATTTGGCTTAGAGTTATAGCGGCCCGCGGTTGCCATGCCGACGGCACACACAACGCGGCGGCGGGCCCCTTAACCACCACCGAAAATCCGCGTCGGCGTGACGCTGCCAGGGTCAACCCAGCGGGTTACGGATGCTTGAGGGGATGTGTCAGGGTTTGACCTTTGACCTCTCTCTGCCCAAACGGAGACATCGCTGTCACGGCTGCTTCAGGCTAGAGTGACGGTCAGAGGGGGACCAGCTCGTACCGCTGCGTTAAAGGGGTTCCCAATTGTGTTCAAACTGAAACGTGATGTGATTCTCTGCCTCCCTGTCTCACAGTGTCCCTCTACCTTCCTCTCTCTCTCTCTCTCTCTCTCTCCTTCTCTCCCTCTCTCTCTTTCCATCTCTCTCTCCCTCCCTCTCTCTCTCCCTCCTTCTCTCCCTCCCTCTCTCTCTCTTTCTCCTTCTCTCCATCTCTCTCTTTCCATCTCTCTCCCCCCTCTCTCTCTCCATCTCTCTCTCCCTCCCTCTCTCTCTCTTCTTCTCTCCCTCTCTCTCTTTCCATCTCTCTCTCCCTCCCTCTCTCTCTCTTTCTCCTTCTCTCCCTCTCTCTCTTTCCATCTCTCTCCCCCCCTCTCTCTCTCCATCGCTCTCTCTCTCGCTCCCCTACAGCTGTCTTGCGTCTCACCCCCCGCCTGCCTCGGAGGGTCATTTGCCTGTTCAGATGAGATTATGAGCAATAATGGTGGAGCGGAGTGCTGAGACAAGAAGAAATGGCCGGCTGCGCAGATAGGAGATTTGATGGTTAGTCGATAGCTCTACTCGTCAGAAAGGGGGAGACAGTGAGCGAGAGAGAGAGAGAGAGAGAGAGAGAGAGAGAGAGAGAGAGAGAGAGACAGGTATGTATGGACCTTGATATCGTATAAATGCATTATTTTTTGAAGATTACCCGAAACGGTCTTACAGAATCATTTCAGCATGAACTCACCTTGAACATTCCCATACTTATGTAAATGATAGCCATCAATGTTAATCAATGAATGGAATAGCCTTGAGGGTCTTCAGTGTTATTGAGAACATTTTCAATTTAAAGCATATTATATATTAGATAGCCAGGTTTCTTATGGCATGCTTGTAAGACATAGCGAAGGGTCACCTCACCGCTAGGTTAAAAACGTGTCTCTTGCTAATGAGGTGTCGAAGTTGCTTAAAGGCAGGGTCAGTCATTCTTGCTAACTTCAAGTTCAAATCAAAACAATTTCGCTCGTAGCTTAGCTTTGTTTATGTGAGCGGTGTTTGCTACTTTTTTTATGTTCCTATTTACGGCGCCAGGACTTTTTTAAAGAATCTGCTTAATTTTTCAACACGCACAGAGAATGGTAGGATAGCGAAATACGAATAGATATTTGATGAATTTGACAAAAAGTGTATTAGCTTTCAATTAGCTTGCAAGAGCTGATCATACCTTTAAGTAGGCTATGGTTGTAAGGCTCACATTTAGCACTATAGTCAATATTTCTGATTGTATGTTTTTAAATAATTATCTGTCTCCTAATCCCTCCCTATACTTTTTTTGTGTGTGTGTGTTTTCTGCACATAATTTACTCAAAACCAGTTGAATTTCGAATGTATAACTCTGTGCAGATGATTTAGACAAAAAAATATACATTATATATTTTAGAAAACTTGTTAGGTTAAAATGTTCAAATAATTAGGAAAAAAAGAAAAATAGAAAAACATTGCCTGGCTGCATCAAGGGAGTCAATCCCCTTTGACTCCCATGTTAAAATGTCCAACTTTAAAGTAAAAATAAACATATTTACAGGTTGGAAAGAAAAACGGTTTTGGTCTCTATAATCAAAAGTCTACTCTCCCCATTCATGAAAACTGTACAGGGGGTGAATGTTTTTATAACTTATCAGTTAAAAAAATGCTTTCAGGCATTCCTTCAACCTGATACCGTAGGCTTTCATTTAGGAAGCACAGTACAATGACCTTTAGCAATATACTTGACATTATATTTAATTTCATAATACGCTTTTCTGTTTTATTGCAAAATGCCGACACAAACAGGAAGTGACTAGTACCGCAAGTAAACCCTCTCATAGCAAACAGCGTGAACCACGGACAAAGGCTGCGGAGATTATTGACAAAACAAACACCATAACACCATTAAACATGCGTGTATTGTAATTATTGCTGAAACTGATACCATTGAACCTCCAAATGGTAAGGCTTTCATGACTATTAAGTATGATTAATTTTATTATATCAGCATGTGCAAAGCATCGACACTGACATTACTGTAAAGGGCCACTTCACATGTGCCCCTCTCAGATCTGAGTACTTTTTACTCATTCCCCCAAAGCTCACACTGTTCTCTACCTCTCCCCAAAATGGTCACCCACATTTTCATGACAATTTGGTTTTTAACATTAACAGTGACCTTAGGGCAGAAACGTGCATGATAACACAAAGTGTACCTTTCATTTAATATATGCTTAGGCTATTTTAAAAGTTTGTATGTTTGTTTTTCTTTTACGATAATTTGTAGTAATCGCTTATCTTTCCCCCACGTTGTTTTCTTACAAGGCATGCAACCCAGGCTGTTACGGGACCTATAGTCATGATCATTAACATAATCATTATAGTCTGAATACGGCAGCTGTGAGCAAGATTCTCAGCGATCACATTGACCTGGTAAAAGAGCTGTCAACGTCAGGACACCGTGGACCTGTCTCAAATTAATTGCCAGAGATAATTGCAGTCAAGTGTTGTGACTCAACCGAACCAGAAAATCTGCTGCTGGTCATGTTGATGTTGACTTGAGTATACACACTCGCACGCACGCACGCACACGCATGCAATCACACATGAACACAAAACGACACAAATCGACGCTAACAGACACGGAAACTTTTAAGCTAAAACAGTCTTATAGAAAACAAAGGTAATATCAACAACATCACGTACAATGTGTTTGGATATGTGCAGGGAGCTAAATGGACACGCACCAAGCCTGCTACTCCTTCATAGCCTACAGTAAACCAGCTCTAAAGTATACACTGTATGCATCGTGTCACACTGCAAGTGCATGTAATCAGGCATGCATGGTTTTCTATTAGGACGCAACCAAACAAATACATGCGGTGTGCTTTGCTCAGGCCATGGTGAGGATCGCTAAACTAGGTGCAGTGTATTTATGCGGCCTTTCAGTCCGTAGTCAAATTCTGCCTACAGAGGTGCATATTATATATACACATACCCATTGCACACACGTACCCACGCACACACTTGCACATTGAATGCCATCTTTCAATCTAGACATGGTTATTTAGTGGAAGCAAGGGTTGACTTAACTGACCTCAGACAATGTCAACACGGATACAGTACTGTTAAGTTCAAACTAGAAAGACTGTTAACGAAGTTTGCTTCCATGTCTCTGCATTCACTTACTGTAGTAGCAAGGCAAGGCAGTAGCTCCTTACTGTTATACAAGGGTGCTTTAGCATTATGACTGTATACTGTAGACCAGCAGTTTGCAAACTGTGGGTTGGGGGCCACAGAGGGGTCACTGAGTAGGAGTGAGTGGGTCGCCCAAAATTGAGCAGATTTGCTCTGCTCAAAAATATTTACAACACACACACACACACACACGCACACACACACACACACACACACACACACAGATATAGCATTAGCTATCCATTAGCACACACAGGTATATCATTAGCTAGCCATTAGCACACACAGGTATAGCTTTAGCTAAAATTGATAGGTTTTTGAAAATTATGTTAGATACTCAGAGGTGGGTAGTAGCTCGCTACACTTACTTCGTAAAATGTGTGACTTTTTGAAGAATTGTACTTCAAATAGTAATTTGATTGCAACATACTTTTTACTTTTACTCAAATAGATTTGTGAATATTTTATTTAACTTTTACTCCGCTACATCGATTCGGCCATTTCAAATATACTTGCAATGCGAACGATCCCGCAACTGTTCTTCCGGTATTCAAAGTAAATCACTGGCGCTGCCAAAAAGAGCGTTTCACAGCGAGTGTCAAGCAACGTAACCATAGCGACACACACCTACCCACACACACACACGCTACCTGAGGACAGTGGAGAGAGCCCCTCCAGTCCTGCCCGCTTCTTTGGTCATGGGGGGGGGGGGGGGGGGGGGGGGGGGGGGGGGGGGGGGGGGGGGGGGGGGGGGGGGGGGGGGGGGGGGG
>JAODOY010004225.1:0-11074 GCA_025399855.1 Forbesichthys papilliferus
ATGCAATATGAGGCCCCTTACTACAGAGGGAAGACGTTTCCCTGCTGTTCCAGCTCATGGTCGATGGCACCTGGGTCATGACTAGGCTGATTACCTGTAAACATATCCCCATAAAACCTGGCAATATACCCCGCCCCCTTACATTTAAAATAAATTGGCTGGCTAGACAAATCATAGCAGTGCCCCCAGCCTACCTGCCACATGGGCACCGCTCCCTGTGTCTACAGCTGCTCGACTTGCAGGGCAAAGCCTTCCAGATTCTCTTCCTGCTGTTTCATGATTTCCTTAAGCTCAAGAAGTAAAGGGTGAATAGTAGTAGAAGTAGGGGTGTACTTTCAATGCCTGCTAGCACACAGTGTCAGTCTCAGACCCAGGCCAATATATTGCCTTCCTGCGTGCTGGTGAATTGAATGTGAATGTCTTGTCAAATTGGACGAATAAGCTCTCGCAACTGAGCACCCCGTACATTTACTGAGAACTGGATGCTTATAATGTGATATCTACACAACTCCACACCTCCATTACAACACTTAGCACTCAGCTAGTACATGTGAATATTCCCTTGAGTATCCCCCTCCCTATTCTTTATTAAACAAAATGTTTCTGGGCAACTGTTAGAGTATGGGGGACCATACGCATCCCCAGTTTCTTTAACATGCAGCCTGGGTGTGTTTCTACGAACCTCAAGAGAACTGTTTTATTTAATGTTTGGCTTCTTCCTCTACAGTAAGTCGGCATATAGAAAAGCAGCGTTTCCCTTTCTACCTTATATTTAATTTCTATGTAATTCATCAACCCATTCATAATAATCAATATTACACAGGTTACCCACAGGTCATCAGAAAACAGTTTATTAAACATCATGTATATTACATCAACAGCAGTAGTAGTAGTATCAGTAACCCTAGAGTATATCTCCATAAGCAAAAGGGGAGTCTCTGTGATTACAGTAGGCTACCACGTGTTACTTGTGTGGTGTCCTGAAGCCTTGGACCAAAGTCCTCATTCAGATCTTGCACGTGAGCCATTGCAGGCCTGTCTGAGTCCAGTCCTCTTCAGCGTTTGCCAGTTTTGTTGTCTTCGGTTCAATACTCTTAATAAGTGCCTCTGAGGGACCCTGCTTACAGGGTCACAAGGGGCAAAGCAGGCTACAGCCTGTCCTTCAATGAAGCAGTACATTAACTTAAAGTAATAATTTCATTGTAATAATGTATAAATAAGTATAATGAACAACAAACAGTAACATACTGAAATCTGTCCACAAATGTAGGATTTGTTACAGTCAAATTATATCTAATCGCTCTGGTAATATACACATTTACTTTTCCGATAACATTAGAAATGCAATGTGTATTCATGTAAAGGAAACCATTAAATACAGGAACCCTGGCTTAAATCAAAATATATGGAATATAATGCAGTAAACATTCATCAAACATATGTTGCTTTAGGCATAAGCCTCAACACAGGCATGATTTAGCTAACTCTTCTGTTCTCTTTTCTATGGGGGAAGTACATGATATATAAATACATTTTAATGTGTTAACCCCTGGACTTTAATAGCTCATGCTCATGTTCAAAACGTTCTGCACATTTAAACATCTGTGTTTTGGGATGATCTACTGTAGGCTAAACTAATAGCTGACTTAAAACAATATTAGTCTACTACACAGTTTGGCCATTACTACTGGAGAACGAGACTTTGTTACTGTGGGCTTGGTTTATAACACTATTGTCAGCATCTAAGCCCCCCCCCCCCCCCTTTGAGCGTCATCTGGCAGACCTTGTAGCAGGTGAAGGTTGCAAGTAGTGCGTCAGTGTGTCATTGGCCCATTTCGCATAAGGCCGTGTAAAATATCCAACATAGGACATAACAGTGAACCTATAGAGAGGTAGGCCTATTCTAGGTTCATGTTTTTTTTGGGTCCTTTATTTATCAAGGAGAAATCAATTGTACCTGTACCTGTTGAAAAACAGCAGTCTGATCACACCCCCTAACTGAAACATACAGCTCCCCCATATAAGAATAAAATTTGCAAATATAATTAATTCATGACTAATCATAATTGCTTTAAACCTTCCTTAACTCGATATTAACATACACATATTTTGTATTATATCTGTGATACAAGTTATTCATATTTGTTTGTTGTGATGGTTCAAGCCCCTCTGTAAGCAGACGTGAAGCAAGATGGTGGACTCCCTACCATCTCCTTAAAACTTGTAGTTGTACCTGTTTGTACCAACTATCCTTTGACATTTTAAATCCAAAATGTACATTTCTATATTAAATTCAACACTATAGTTATTTCATTCTGCAAACTGGAGTATTGATTCAGTGTTTAACAAACATTTTAGGCTAAATACTAATAAATATTAAAGCATGGTATACTAAGCATTAGGTAAATCATTTAGCAGTAACGGTACCATGAGTAAAAAAAAAAAAAACTTTAATATGTAGTCTTGTTTTATTTTCTTACAATGTACACTTTATAAAAGACTGTAAAGTGCGTAGATTCTCGTCATTTTACAGAGGGAGGGGACAATGTACAAAGCAAAAAAAATCAGTTCACATGAAGATATTACAGACAGGTATGTTTGTGCTCGTTTAATATGTGAATACTGTAGCGGAAACATTTGATTTGGGAGAGCACCAGCATTTTACAGCATTTCTGCAAATTGTGACAACACAAAAACTGAATAGTATAATAGGCACATTGAGCCCACAGCCATCTGATACTAACTTTAGTTCCTAGGGTTAAAAAGGAACCGATGCTGTAAAATAAAACCTACCTAGTTATTAATTTAACATGAAATTACAGATTGTCATTGGACAAACTGAAGGTTAGAATGTGTGCTACTTCTCTTTTAGGATCATGCTCTTCTTCTATAAATTACTTTAAATAATAAAACTTAATTACAGCATTTAAAATACACATTTACATTTCTCATACCACCATTTTAGTCAATCCCTTTGATTGTGCTGCATCATAGAGGGGTTGACTTTCTCCCTATACATGTATAGAAAACCCCACCACATAATTACTGCACTTCCTGTATTAAGACAATAAGTGTGTATAACTACGTTATATTCTGTTATAACTATGTTATACAATTTATTCTAATAGCATAATAGCTCAGGTTTGACAGGATTTGCCCAAAATGATTAGTACATCAATTACCCACCCATCAGAATTGTGATAGGGGATCAAAGGTTGCTCAACCTTTTATTCTAGCATTCCAATCTGTGCAACGGAGTAAATCATACACTATTTTATTTCCTTTAAAATATAACACTGGCCAAAGAGGAACAACTCTCTAGCTTAGAGATAATAGAGACACATTCATTCAGATTTTTGCGCTGAATTCCCTGAATGTTGATGAATTATTTGACTCTTAACTGGAACAAATAGTTTCTCTGTTTAGCTTAGTGACCATCAATTACCTTCTAGCTGCAAGGTACATCCATCAAGTTTGATTATGCTGATCTGTGCAACACTGATACTGTCATGCATCTTTAAAAAAGGTTTATTCCTCTATTTACACGTGTTCCTTTAAGGGGGGACACCAGTAATGCTAATATAATGTAATATTTTACAGGTATGTCAAGCAGGATTGTAGCACAGACAGACAGACAGACAGACAGACAGACAGCATGTAGGAGTGTTAACTCACATACTGTATAGGGTGTCAAAACAGCAGGCTCAGAGATTGAAGCATCCCTGCTACTGAAGTGATTGTGAACTGTCCATAACAATGCCTGACTAGGAGAAGCTAATAAGGTCCTGAGGTCGCCCTGCTCTAGTGCCCCAGTGTGGGAACATAGTAACTGCTTCTTTTTAAATGTCCAGGAAGAAGCTAAATTATACTAATAATACAGAGGCTTGGCAAAGAAAGGCCATATATCCAGCAGTCATAATCACTCTCCATAGGTCTGTGTGCATAATAGTAGCAATGAGAGCTCGTCTGAATACACATCTGTCCATTATGTTGGACTTCAGTCTTTCTGTCCCGACACAAACACACATGCACGCACCCCTATGAGCTGTCTTCATGCGAGCTGTTGTCCACGTTGGCGTGGCTGTCGTTGGGATGTGGACAGTCTGGTACGCCCCCAACGACAGCCACCCGGATCACTCTGAGCCAGCGGTGCTTCAGCTCCTCTGTTTCAGCAGCAAAGTTGTGGACGGACTTGGACTGAGAGAGGTGGAAGCTGGCCGGAGGGTCCGTAGGCCGGGGGTTGTCGTCCACAGAGTAACCCAGGAGAGGGATGGTGGACTGGGCCTTCACATCCTGAGCAGAGTGGCAGATGAAGGCACATTTATTTAACTTCTCTGCAGATCATGCAGCGCACCCAAGTATCTAATGATGCAGGTACTGTAGGGGCATTTGCCCTGTGACGAACAGTTGATCAGTAAAAGAAAAAAAATCCACATGTAATTAACACATATGGTTTCAACTGGATTGGTCTGTAAGCCTCTTTCAACACGGAATGTCATTGGCTAATGCAGACTGTATACAGATCATGCTGGTTTAATTGATCTGTCAATCAAATCCTTGCAGCACTAGAGCAGCAAATATTAAATAAATGCAACGGCAGTCCGTGCAGTATTAATGTAAGAATGTGTTTTGGACTAAATGTTTTAGGCCTACTGGATTAGATTGTCTGGACCTTTGACAATAAAACCAAATCATTTGTGACCGTGATAGATCGGTGGACTAGGAGTTATTGGTGGATATTATTGGTGGATACTATCGAGTCTTCATACGTGAGAAATTGACTCAACATTTGACAAACGAAAAATACTTTGAAGATAGCCTAGGGAACTAGGGTTTAAGTTAAAGCCCAGGAACCCACAACCTATTAAGTAGTAATAATGCCAATATGGTGCTAAACGAGTAGGCATTTGCTTGAATGGTGTCACACCATTTTGTTCACAAAATAAATGATAGCAAAAGCAGAAATAAAGTGATTATACTCAGACATGTTATAATTAGGTTGTACTAAGGATTAATGAGTGATTTGATGTACAAACCACACACCACTATCTATACCGTAATGAGTTAAAGCCACAGTGTGCCAGATTTGTATCATTAGACAATTTCATTCTCAGTATTGCAAAACCTATTTTTTCAAGCAGGGTATTTCTGTATTTAGAGTGTACTGTACACAAAGAATACATGTTTCTCACTTTGTATCTTTACTGGTAGTTTGGCTTCTGGTTACTCACGTTTGTTGAAAGTGCTTAAGCGTGTATTTCAAGTTTGAATCAAACACATAAATATCTTAAATTTAACACTACAATGACTACATTTTGTGACCAGAGAGATAGAGGAGAGACAGCAATGAGCTTGGTAGACAGTAAAAGTTATATCTTTGAGGAAAATGGGAGTCGGTTCAGATGGATTATCTGGTTCAGCTTTGTAAGCGATGGTTTACCTATTAGAGAACATCTGCACAGGGACACTTATTGAGGTGAGGCAGCTACAAATGTTCAGCGTACCTGTGGCGCGCCGTAAAGGTAAAGCACCAGGTACTCCTTCTCCGGGATGACACACCAGACCTTCTGCCAGGGCTTGTTCTTCTCACAGTACTGCAGGAAGCCACACATGATGCTACTGCCCGAGAACTGGGCAGCCTCGATCTGCAGGCACACCACAAACACGGTCTCTAACACTGGAACATTTACTGCATTTACAACATACATGACCTAATAAACGCACCACAAACACTGGCTCTGGAACATTTACTGCGTATACAACATACATACTTTCATTCAGTATATTCTTGCTCAGTTCTCTAAAGCTGCATACCACACCTTTCAACTGTATTTCATGTGTGTCCAAACATCCACTCACCTCCAATATGCCCTTCCTCTTGTCCTCTGCTCTCCCCTCTCCCATCAGAATGGAGTAACAGTCTTTACACACTTTATTCAGTTTATTGCCGTCGTACTCAAGCGGCACCTTATTGTCTGAACATTTCCAGCACACCACCTGGAAAGGTAAACAGAATGATCACTTTCATTCAAAATACATGTGGATGTTTACTGTGTATTTTCACATAAACTCTGAGACGGTTAAGCAAAAGCAGTTGCAAGGTGTTCTCATCCTGGCCCAGATACAACCCCTTTCTGTTGAATGTTCTAAAGTTGCCTATTGCACCATTAACAACAACATTAAATCAACAGAAGCCTAATGCTTCGAACATCATTGCTGGCAGTTTGTGTCAGTTGATATGATTTTATGGATACATCATCTATGCATCATGACGTTTCTCATCAGAGAGGTGTTTTTGTGGCACCTGGTGAAGTCTTGATCAAGGACAGCCACATAAGAAGCTGATTACTTACATAGCCACAGGCTCGGCAATGGTGTCTCCTCCTTGTCAGAGCATTGAAAGGCTCTTTACACTTCATGCACATGGTCACCTCGTTGTCTCGAATCCAACGAGGGGCTCTCTTCCCGAGCTCTGCCGTCTGCAGGAAAACACACAAACACAACTAATGTGATCTGAACACATCACCTAAGGTCTGACATAACTCCCTAAACAGACATAGCGGAGATGTGTATGATTCAAAACAAAGTGGGAATTTATTAACACTTTTCATATGGTTTAAATTATTATACTTACTGATACTTCCTCAACGTCCTTTAAGGCATTTTTAAATGATTCATTTTTCTGCTGGAAAATCTCAATGGTCTCTCGAAAAGCCTAAAAGACAAACAGAAATGTAGCAAGACTTATGTAAAACTATACTATTTGAAATGTATCAGAAAGGGTAGTGTATAATGTATTTATCCCTGTACCACTACCTACATAACCTGTATGCTTATATGATGTGGTTAATATGTGGTTTTCAGTTTTAAGGAGGAATTCGTTTCTAAAGGTCACAATGGCTTCAAAGCCCCTTCTCTGCTTACTTCTTAACGTGATGTACTGTACTATCCATCCTACACACCAATATATACAGTAGGCTATATATGTACCTTTATCCAGTCAGCCTTGTCTTGCTCTGAACTGCAAATAAAAATAAGTACAAATACATCAGACATTGCTACTTAATTGCTTAAATGTTTTATTATATAGTTCAGTAGTTTAATTGCAAATGCTACTAACAGAGAAGATACAATTAAAATAAGAATACCTACATTTTAGTGTATTTTTATTTCAATTGCATCTATTTTAGATTCCATTTGTTGATTCACCTGGCCTGGAGCTCCAGTGTCCTCTCCTTCCCTGACACCTGGAAGGTGTGAGGATAGTCCTCGTTGGTGGATTCTAGAACCTTCATCCCCTCAATGCCAATGCGTGTCCTCACTGAGTACTTGGGCCCCACAAGGCTGAACTTGGGGACGCAGTACAGCAACATGTGGTTGAACTGGCAGATGCAAATGGGACAGTTACTTACATGTATATACAATGTAGCTAACAGTGAATAGCAATTGAAATTACCGCAAATGTGAAGTTACTTCTACATTTTTATTTTTAATTTGTATTTTTATTGGATTGATCCATGTTAAGACAGTTAGACTATTAAAAACTGGTGTCTATTTTTTTATTTAGTGCAAGATCTAATCAGGGTTCATGGTAGTTAGGCTTAGAGTTTCAGTATAGTTTTTTTCCAACAGGTGGCAGTGTAAACAAATAAGCTTTGGCTGTTGCCACTCACAAGACTGTAATTCATCTATGTAATTAAAGAAAATGCCAGTGCAAAGCTGTGACCACAATGTGCACATTTATCTTTTATGTGTTGTTGGCAGATGAGCCATTTAGTTAATCACATTTTATAAATGGCGCTTGTTTGTGTTTTTTCTAGTACGATACCAGGTGTGCAATTGGTCATTGTGCATGTCAATCAAAATGCCTCCTTCTGCCACATAGACTGGTCTTGATGCAGTTAATCAATGCTATGTCCCAGACCGTATGCAAGTAAAGGTTGACTACCAATAAATTAAATATGTAATGTACCTCCCCCTACATGGAGATTCTTTGCATGAAATGAGGCAGTAAGCTCTCCCAGATCCGTAGGCGGTTTTATCTCACCAGGAAGAGGTATCTATCCATGGCGGAGGCATTTCTGGCAGCCAGCTTCAGGATGTGGCCCTCCTTGATGAACTCATTAGAGGCGTTAACAATGTCTTCCTCCTCGCCCAGCATCTCATGAATCTCCAGCAGTTTCTTCAGATTCTCCTATGGCAGAACATGTTAAAGACTTAGTTAATGCAAACGCACACACACACACACACACACAGACAGTGGTACAGTGCTGCCAAGGCACCAAAGTTCTGCCCTAGCTCACTGTCACTTTTTGAACTTTTTCAAGGGGAGAGGTAGAGAACAGTGTGAGCCTAGGTGCTCTGTAGGGTGAAGAGCAGAGAGGTATGAGCCACTCTAGTGGGGGAGGGTCATTAGCTCTCAAGGCCAACGTATACTTTCCAGGTGCAACACTGAGCACTGTGCACTAACAGCTAACCATGTAGCCCATAGGGGGAAGTTGCGAACTGTGATCATCGACACTGGGTCTTCAGTGTCACCACAACAACTCAAAAGTTGCCTATTATTTCAAGCAGCCCACATACCCCTTTTCCCTTGTGTGATGGGGCGTCTGTGTGAACGATTGCATAGACTACTAGAGTAAAGCTAACCTCACATCACGCACACAAAATGCATGACACAGTACAGCCTGGTCTACATATTGGCCTGACTTGTACTACACTAAGACAGTAATAGTTTATCACAATGCTTGATCGTCAGGCCTCACTCGCTTGAGAAATCGCTTGTGGTCCTTAGCCTCTACCTCACCTGAATAAGGCTTCTTGGCAGTGCAGCTATGGAAATGCCCATTCATGCCCATCCCCAGTCTGTGCTCCTACACACGCCCGCTCTCAGTAATCGTCTTAACTGTATCCTCGTAGATGAGAAAAAAGCTGCCCAGTTCAAAAACTCTGCACTCCGTTCCAGGCACATTTTTAATATCCATCCCCAGTCTGCCACATCTCAAACAATTTGTTTAGTGTTGCCATGGGAATGGAACTCCATCATCGATGTAAAGTATGGTGTCAACGTCAAAGTCGTCATGATGCTCAAAAATACCTCTTGATGCTCAAATTCCTCCTCAAAAATGATAGTAGCATTCAGGCCTTTAGCTAGTTCACTTTCGATCCTCTGCAACTGAACTTGTTTTTCGGTAAAGCTACGTAGTCACGCAGGTCACAAGCATTCACCGCTCTATGGCATTCACACAGTCAGCATGAGTCACGTGGTAGGGCATTCTCTACTAGTCGAATTATGTTGAAATTCCTAGAGAAAGTCCCTCTTCCACCCCACATCAAACTGATTGGCTAATGACAACTACCATGTCTAATATGCCTCTATTCACTTGGACCGTGGAAGGTATTAAATACCTGTATTGAATGCTCTGTGTTGCTTACAGTAGTAATATGGTTACTGCCTTGCAACTATCACAAAAAATATGTGATTGGTTCATTTTCACCCCATTTGCTTTCATGTAATGTATTTTAGTTCTGTTAAGTGTCGGAGAACAGACTGCTGCTTACCTAAAAGTCTCACTTTCAGTAGCTCTGTGGTTTTATTGTTAAGTTTTCAAATAATATCAATAATATATATATATATATATATATATGTATATATATAATAGAATATACTATATTTTATTTGGGGTATTCACTGAATACCTTGATGGCCCTGAGGGTTTCCCTGTCAGAGGGGGTATCATAATACAGTGGCAGAGGGTATTCTTTGGCCTTCAGAATTAACATAACCAAGTAGCCTGGTTTACCACAAGGAGAAAACTGTCTGTGTAGCTGTACTTACTGATTTTCGAATTGCACTGTTGGAGTGTGTGGCTGCCATGGCGATAATACACAAAGATTCTGTGTAAAAACAGACACAGGTAGTGATTACCATTACATTTAACACATTCACTTAGTACAAGATGTAAAAGGAAACGTACATATTGAGCATATTAAGCGTAACTTCAGGCAGGACAGCATGTCAAGCTTAGCCAAGGTTGACCAGCTGATTGCTGCTTTACATGCATGGGCCAAATAGTCCATGGTGCCTAGCGGTATTTAGACAGGCTAAGCCTGACCCTTCCTGCTGCAACCCCCCCCTCTTAATCATTGATGCTTGTTCTGTACGCTATGGGGGGGGGGGGTCTCTTGCTGCTCTCCCTGCCTTAGGCACATGGAAGGGCATACATCTGCAATACAAACACAATTTGTAGTGATCCTGGACTGAAATATTCAAACGTACTCTCGGCGTCTTGGCGGTCTGGATCCTCCTGAGGAAGCTTCTTCAGGTAGTCCTTGAGCAGCATCTCGTAGCGAGGGACTCTCTGCACGGGCTCCAACATGTGATGCTGGAGGGTCAGGCAGCCACAGGCCTCTTGGCTCTGTCCAACACAAGCACAAAGTGTCTCAAACAGTAGCTTGACGTTTCTGTTGTGATATACATTACTCTAGTATATGCTATGTTTGGCTCACAGGAATGAACATGTTGGTTTTTCTATGGTTTGTTAGTATATTTTTGTACTTTATATTCTACATTGGTAGGGCTCTAGCTACTGTGGCTTGTTGTAAATGTGAGACTGCTACATTGGAGTGGGGAGGGTGGAATCAGTGATTCCCATTGTGAAGTGAATACACACATTTATAGCATTTAGCAGACGCTTTTATCCATAGCGACTTACTATAGACCTTTCTGACTGTAAGACCCACCCACATTGGTTACTGTTGCTAATGACCCACAAGTTTTTGAAGCTTGTGGGACATTCTATATTCTCTCTCGTATTCGTAATAATAATGCAGTGTGCTTCTTGCCAATTTAGTCCATCCATCCATCTTCTTCCGCTTATCCTGAGTTGGGTCGCGGGGGCAGAAGCTTCAGCAGGCGACCCCAAACCTCCCTTTCCCAAGCCACATTGGAAAGCTCTGACTGGGGGATCCCGAGGCGTTTCCAGGCCAGTGTGGATATATAATCTCTCCACCTGGTCCTGGGTCTTCCCCGAGGCCTCCTCCCAGCTGAACGTGCCTGGAACACCTCCCAAGG
>JAODOY010004226.1:0-11073 GCA_025399855.1 Forbesichthys papilliferus
CGAGGGGGGGGGGGGGTGGGTTAGGGGAAAGAGAAAGAAAGAGAAAGAGAGAGAAAGAGGCCTACTGTATAATTTGACCTCTAAAATGCACCAGCCCATATGCCTCCTGTGATCTACACAGCAAGCCGCTGCCAATTGATTAAAGCACTCACAAGGTTTGGTAGAAAGGAAGAACAAAAGAAAAGGTAGTGGTACAGATGTAAGGGCGAAATATGGAGACTAGACGAAGGAAATCAAGGTGTGTGTGTGTGTGTGGGGGGGGGGGAGGGGGGGGATGTCTGATGGCGCTATCCTCAAAGGAGTGGAGGAGAAACAAAACATCAAAGCAGAAAATCCTCCACCGTGTCTGAATTCAAGCCTTTGTCCTAATTAGTGGATCAATGATGCCACAAAAAGCCCCCATAATGCCGTTCTCTCGTGACACTGTGCCACAGGCCACTGTAACCCTTGTGTGCGCGTGAAATCGAGCGTGTCTCCGTGTTGTTTTGTCCAACCTCTTGAGTAGTTCATGCCATTGATTGAATTGATTGAGGGGATCATTCAAATGAAGGCGTGGTCTAGCGTTGCTCTTGACAGGACAAGCCGACCGATCAGTCTCTTTTTTTGGATAGCATTAAAAATGTGTCGCTAACAAAGACAAATCGGTGTGGAGGCAGCTTGGTGTATGACGGCACGCACGACCTTGGGCCGCTAATTGAACTGTGATCTGCGTGTCTGTTCACCCATGGCGGCACTCAGGGTGTTTGTAATGCCTGCATCACGCCACTGTCGGCTACACTGTGCATTCTGAAGCCAGCATGTATGAAATGTATGCATCTATGAACCAGCTAGCAGACTGTACAGTGACGGCTGCTAAGCGCTCCGGTCGACAACAAACTCCTCGCTAACACGGGGTAAGCTAATGTACTGTGCAAGACGTGGATCAGCTGCAGCAGAATAGCAAGCTAGCAGTCTGGCTGAGCTCCGGCTAAGGAATCCCATTTACTGCTGAGGTCATATTGCATGCCTCCACAGTCTCCCATTTACACTTCAATCAGAGTTTACAGTATACACACACGTCTTCCTGCAGACTATTAGTCGGGCTAATGGAATGCATTAAACACACTGATCAATCATCAACTTGTGTCTCTCACCCAATTTCATTACCTAACACACACATAATGATGTTATTCTCTGTTAGTTTCAATCCGTCATACAGCGCATGCATACACACATTACAATACCGCTGTCTGTTAGCGGGTTCAGCTCCGTGCTCGGGGGCACATCAACAGAACGCATTGCTAATGACCGGCATACGTTCGCACTTGCACGACGAGACTCTGCACTCATTACCATATTCACTTCAAACGTCTTCCACGGAGTCATTAGCCAAGTTCACCATTAATTCATGAAGCAATAATTCGAGTCGTGTCACGGTAGGACTGCGATAATGCTGACATAACAAGGTGATTAAGCGTGTAAATGTCAGCCTGAGCTTCCATACCGGACCTAAAAGGAAAAACGCATAAGCAAAAGGAGAAAGCCAGCTAGCCTTAAGCAATGTCACCTTGGTGGCACATCAAGGGTACGGAGATTGGCAGGGGAGGAGGCGGGTGTCTTAATTGCCGCCTCTCCTTCATCGCTCTCCTTTTCCTGCGTCGCTCTCTTGATACAACACAGACCCCCGCCCAGCAGCCAAGATAGGCTGCTAGCTAGAAGCCCCACAGTGGAGAGTGGCTACGTGTTTGAAATACAGCAGTGCGTGTGTGTCTGAAGCTCCTGGCGCACTTTTAAGACTCCACTCTGCTGAACTCCGGCTGTGCCCCATATAAGAATGGGCCGTGTTACAATGGATAGAGACAAGCTGTAGATTGAGCAGAAAGCATATATACTTGTAATGGAGAGGGGAGGGGCGGGGACACACGACTAAAGCACAGACAGCAGCAATTTGCGTTATCTTGTCCAACAGGCGCTGGAGAAGAGACAGAGAGAGAGAGAGAGAGAGAGAGAGAGAGAAAGAGAGAGAGAGAGAAAGAAAGAGAGAGGGAGAGAGAGAGAGAGAGGGAGACAGCTTTAGCTAGACTCCCGCCAGAGAAGATGAGAGAAAAAGACTATACTGGAATATATCTGAGCCCTTTAGATGTTGGAAGCCAAAGACACACAGGAAGAATGATAGCAGTTGGAATTGGCCCTGTGTGGACTTGTAGCGGGCACCCACTTGCTACCATGTTGGATGAGAGCATTAGTCAAGGTTTCCAGCAGTAATGAATCGATACGTGTGCAAGCAGCTGTGCAGGCAGACAGTGATGTTTGGATTCATCTCCACGCCCGCCACGGATATTGAAAAACGTTCCTGGCACAAGAACCCCACATGGCTCATATATCTTCCAACATCAGAAAAAGGCTGAAATGTATGAAAAGTGAATAATGTCTGAATGGTAAAAATTAAATTTAAAAAGGCTGTGCCTTGCGTGCGTGCAGACAGTGTTACAAGACAGCGCTTGACTGGTCCTCGCACAAGCAGATCACAGCCTGACCAATGCACACTGTTTTAGGAAGGAGCTAATAGGATTGTAGCAGGGGGCTAAGCTGCTGAAAGACAGGGAAGATGAGATGGAAAAACATGGCTTTACTGTACTTTCCGGGTAATCTGAGATCATTTTGCAGACATTAGGGAAACTGTTTTGGTTTCAAACACGAGGACACCACCAAATAGCCTGGCTATACCATCCTGATCTTGCAAGCTTCAATTTGACTTGAATCAATCTGGAGAGCTTGGAAATAGTTGTGTTTCAGGCTGGTAAACCTAGTGTGGTGCCAATCAGTGTCGTACTGTTAGCTAAGGCGTGGTCCAGGTGTGACGACGGCAACTTGAAAACAACTTGTCTTGTCTTGTCTAGTAACCTAGATAAAACCAGATAGCATCAGTTTTATTAGAATGTATTAGAATCGTAAAGGCAAATGGGAAATATGATTTAACTCTTCTCCTGACTATTCTACTGCAAGAGTGGATAACAAAAGACTGCTGGTTCGCAGGCTCGTCCAATCACAAGCCAAGTATTTTTGTGAAAGCGCCTGCCCTTTTGAAACAGTTTCAATAGACGGCTTCTAACAGACACAGATACTGTATCTGGAATGTCAGATTAACAACCAACCCCTCCCTCACCTGAAACCCCTAGGTGACACCCCTGAGCATCTGTGCACATC
Source organism: Forbesichthys papilliferus (assembly GCA_025399855.1). Taxonomy (NCBI): domain Eukaryota; kingdom Metazoa; phylum Chordata; class Actinopteri; order Percopsiformes; family Amblyopsidae; genus Forbesichthys; species Forbesichthys papilliferus. The sequence goes on from JAODOY010004226.1 coordinate 3,187, forward strand.
CCTCACTACCCCGTCCTCCATGATATTTCCATATTTGATGTTTTCCAACAAAGCAGATCAGTTTGCACGTAGTGGGGGCGCTATATACAGTACTATACACAGTGGGACAAATGTAGGTATGGAAAGCCTGAAAAATATTCAGCATTATTATGTTTGATTCAGTCAGCTGTGTTTTAGCAGAAATTAAAATAGCAAAATAGCTTTAAGACGTTTCAAAAACCTACTACACAAACAGATCTAGGCCCCATCTTGTTAATCACTATAATGACTTTATTTATAGGTCTGTCCTTCATTTTAGAAGTACACCCTAACCTGTGACAGTTTTCAACCACAGCAACCTAATCTCTTGTCTCTTGATAAAGGCTACACACGTAACAACAAAAGGCACACATGCATTTGCATATCACAGGGTCGGGGGATAAAACCCTCAGCGCATCGATGTGTGGATCACAGTCACACGCGGCAGCAAGCACCGCTCCAGCTGTGACGCTGCCACACTGAGAGCTCCGGAGATGTGGGTGCTGTTACTCCGAGACAGCACGGATGAAGCACAAAGCAACAGCTGCATTCAAGCTAGACGCGCATTTTAATGTTCTTTTTACACACTCCAGAAACTTTGTGTCGCGCGACGGCTTGACAGATTGAGTTCGGCTACAGTATGTGTCTGGTATTTTTCAACGACAATGTTCAACGTAAACGAGTGGCATTGTGGTGTGAACATTCCCCCTATATGACAATTATGGACCATTACATACCATAATGTTATATGGAGACTAGAATAGCATACAGCATAAGCAGCAGTACAACATGAAGTGTAATGTTTTAACTTTATTTTATTATTATTCCAACTGCCTGATTTGGAATAATAACAAAAGAATAACACAAATGTCACAGGCTCTTATTGTTCATTATCTAAAGAAATCATAATCATCGATTTTTAAACAAAGTCATGCACCTTTAAAATATTTTACATTTAAAAGCTATAGCTAGTATTTTGTGTAGAAGAGATTGCTTTTATACTATCATTCTTTAAATAAATTGTGTTTTAGTCAGACTAATACTGTTTGTGGAACAGTGTTTCAAAGCCTCTCTACGGTAATCATGTGACAATGGTATAACTTTATGGGAGGCAAACCATTACCGTAGCAGAGTACTGGGATAGCTAATATCAGGTTGACACGGGGATACTCAAACAGCGTTTTTCTGTGTCAACTGCCCAAATGTGATAACAAAACAAACAAGAAATGGGTTTCTCACACACATGCACAGACACACGCACGCACGCACACACACACACACACACACACACACACACACGCACGCACACACAATTTAGTGCAAATCCCAAGAGGTCACAGCTGGAATTGCAAAGACGCATAAACATGCTCTATCATGCTTAGAAATCCCTTAACAGCTATAGATTGTACACCACTACTGCTGGAGAGTGTGGGGAGAAAGATTATTTACTGAGTACATGGTAGATCCCAGTTCTGTAGGATTTATGGCCTATTTGGCTTTCCATACATTTCAGCGGCTCGAGGTCATGTATCGCATATTGAACGTACTGTAGAAAGATCTGGAAACTCTAACTTTGCAAAACAAACTTTTCATTTAAAATGACTGACACAATAAATGGCTAAATAATGTTTATGTGCCGTCATATCATCCTGAGATATATAATCTGAATGACTAAAAAAAATGACAGTGAAATGACTAAGTGTTGCAGGGGGATTTGAATTTATCGACTAAATCCTCTAATATCTCAAACTGGAGGTTATATATGTAAATTTGGCGGGATTTCAGTCAATGCTCCTGTCGGGAGACATTCTACATGTTTTACACAACAGCTGCAAGCAGGAGAGAATGAAGGATCGTGTTAGCAAGTGTAGTGAGTGGGCGAGACCAGTGAATTAAAACGCATATAGATGAGTATATTTGTGTATGTGTGTGAGAGAGAGAGAGAGAGAGAGAGTCGTAACTACCATGCTACATCAACAGCAACAGATGAACAAACGACTGAGAGATGAATGAAACATGACAGAGGCGGTGAAAACCGCCGCATTAATAAAGAGCAAGAGATGAAACATTGAGGATGGAAACCACCGGTTCCAAACGGCACAATCACTCCTCGCGCTCTGCTCAGTCCCAAAACCAGCGGGCTGTGACCTCTGTGATTTTCAAGATTAAAAGGCAAACAAATTCACTGAGACAACTGTTACACAGCTTCAGCGAGCTGAAGGGGGTTTAACGTCAATAGGGGAAACTTGGCATTCTAACAATACACTAGCCTAAGGCTTAAATCTTATCAAATATAGCATACACACATATAGTTCTGCATGAACAGTGCTAATGAAGCACTGTTTTCTCAAGATTGCAGTGCTTGAATAATATATGAATGTGGTTGAGCAAATTAGACTCTTGCATGGGACTCAAATATCTTACTCAAAGACGCATAACAACTACTTCTGTTGACAATTGAACCCCTCGGCATCCCACACCCCATAGTAATCAAGAAATGTATCTGCAGCTGTACTGTTCAATACTAAAGGAAGTGTGCAAGATCGATGCACAATACCTATATATCTAATGCATATCCCAAAATATATAAAAAGCATGATATTTCCTCATGCGGTGCAAACATGCACATGAACACACATGCACACAAACGCCGACCAGACATGATAACACACTGTGCTGTTCTTAACTATAGTCCACTTTGCATTATCTGACTTGTCAACACAAAATCGTCTTTGTCAATGTATCTTCTTACATCAAGATGTATAATAATAATAATAATAATAATAATAACACTAAAATAACATAAAAAATGAATGCGTTAGATTCAATAAATCTGTGTGGGGGTTAAGCATGGCACAGCTCCTTGTGTGCTGGAAACCTCCCCAGGGACAAAAAAAGAAATCCACTTCCCAAAATAGCTTAGAAGGGCGGATTCACGCAGAGCTCTGCAGCCCAGCGTCACAGGCACTGATTTATCCCATCATTACGGTGAATGATTGGGCCTTCATATCTCTCCTCTATTATCTGCGGCAGGGATGACGAAGCATATTTCATTTTGCTCCAAGTATTTAATGCAGCAATTCACGGTAAAGACCACCTGTCCATAACCCTAAAAGGCCACCTGTCTCTGGCACATGTGGCTGTCCACACACACACACACACACACACACACACACAGAAAGGCACAGTTTGTTCCAGACATCACTCTCAGTAAGTCTCTTACCGTTCTGGACGTCCAGAATGTGGTGCTTGTCCAACATCCATCCACCCATGTTGGATGCGTCAAGCTCGTAGCCTTGGAGAACAGCTGCCCTCTTCTCCCAGAGCACCACGTCCAAGCAGGACTCGTATTCATAGCCCACCGACACTAGAGGTGACAGTTATGTGGAGTTATGGGAGTGAAGGTCGTCTGCGACACCGGCTCCTCGAGCATTTAGAGCCACTGCATGTGGTGGGTGAGGATACTCATTATGTAATCTCCTCCAGCTGGGACAGCTTGTACAAGCCCCACCGGGCCTTTTACATCTCACCTGCACATGCTTTGTTATTATGCCTCCTCACTTGTACTTGCAATATATAATATAACTAAATATTACAAAATGGCTGTGCACAGAGTTGCCATGGACTGAGGTAGTATGTTTGATCACAAGGGGCAGTGCCAGCAAACGACGTGTGCTTGGTCCAGTTGTCAAAGTCAAACATGTTATAGGCTCCTCTCAACTGGGCAGATTCAATGAGCACTAATTCTGCACAGATATGCACATGCATAGACGACATTTGAAAATACCCTGCCCAAAGGTGGAGGGTTTAAAATATGTATGCATACTACAGTACATCTTACACCGCTTGAAGGATAGTGCGTATAATAAGACTGTTAGGACAAGCTTTAGATGGAAGAAAAACTGCAGGAGGTTACATTATGACAAGGACCCCCATAATACACACACTCACAGGCTGTTGACCTCAATTTGATCATAATTAATCCCAATGTGGATAACAGTAGGACAATAAGGAATACCTTATCCTCATTGTTATACATTCTTAAAACAGAACACATTGATACAGTTAAAAACTCCTGAACATGCCCGGAATGCCGTAGAAGAAAGACCCTGTTTTAACAACCAATGAGATTCAAGCGTCAATAACCAATTAACCTACTGTGTAATATATCTATGTAATACACTCTCATATATCTATGAGAGTGTAATATAATAATACATATAATCTGTGGTCAGATTAAACACATTTGTCACACATGTACTTACATTAATTGTCATTATACTCTAGCAAGCTTTTTCAGCCCACTGCTTCATATGCCATATTGTAGTTAAGTACACCACTGGTGAAATATTGTACGTGTAAAACAAAGAAGTCAGCAAAAGAGCAGTGGCCTTCAAAAATGCAGCAGTCTTGGATTTCACAAATTCACACCACCTGCTAAATATTGACTACTTATGGTAACAAAATAGGCCCCTGGCTAAACAATCCCCCGAGCTAGTGAGAGAGAGAGAGAGAGAGCGAGAGAGAGAGAGAGAGAGTGTGAGAGTGAGAGTGGGAGAGAGAGAGAGGGAGAGAAATTGACAGGATAAAGAAGAACAGGGAGATGGCAGAATGGCAGTCACGTCTAGTGACAATGCCTCTTTTCACATTTCTGACCAGATATTATACATTATCCTATGATACATTGCATTGTTTTACTTGATTACTTGATTGTCTCAGCTGTCAATTGATATTCATAGTGTTTTAAAACGTCCATATTTATGTGTGGGTACATCACAAGGATAGTTCCGAACACAAATAGAGGAGCGACCCTATTAAAAGTTATCCTATGCATTTATAAAGTTAGGGCCTGTCAAGGCAAGTCAAGGTAAGCCTTCTGTAAGGACCCAGTAGAACTGTCAGTGCTTCTTTAACATTGAATGTTATCGGGTCATTTAGCGGGCACATTTTATCCAAAGTGACTTACAAATGAGGACACTAACAGTATGGTATGGTACAGTATAGTACAATACAGTACAGTATGCTACAGGTACACTGCATTATTACAAGGAACAGGTAATAGTTAGACATCTTGCTCAGGTTGCTTGCAGCTAACTCCAAGACCCACGCCTTTCTGACTGGGAGTGGACGACCCAGAGCACTATCTTGTCCTGCCCTGTTGCATCACAGCGGTGTACGGTGGGTGGTGGGTGCAGGGAACTTACCCACAACCTCAGCCAGGCCATACACCTTCTGGCTGTAGGCATCCGTCTTGTCCCAGATGAAGGTGTAGGAGAGGTCGGGGAAGGCGGGGAAGGTCTTCTGGAGCTGGCGGCCCATAACGGCCACCATGAGGTGGACCTTCATCAGGCTGAAGGGAAGGCGCTCCTGGGTCAGGAGCACCTTGAGGATGGGCTTGTAGCCAGCCGTCCTGGAGCTCAGATAGACTAGGTTCAAGTCGCTGCCCGGGATGGCCACTTGCTCGTGAAGAACCTGTGGGTTGAATTAGCAGCACGTGACTCGTTTAAATGAGACGCCCTGCATCATTTAACAACGTTCACGTTTGAATTAGGATGCCTCCTTGACTGCTTTAATCTTTACTATAGTCTTAGGCAGAATTATAAATCCAGAAAATACTGTAAGTCAATTAAGTCCACATGAAGAATTGAAAGACTACTCCATCAAATACAGGCCAAATTAAGTTCTTATTGATTCCATAAGAGCGACATTAATTAAAACATAAAAGAAAGGCCATGATTAGTTATTTCCCCCATATATTGTACGTATAAGTAATCATGGAAGGGTGAATGCATTGTATTTGTACAGTATCGTGTGTTAAATATATAATCACGGTAGCTATAGCATTAAAGTTAAAGAGTTAAAGGTATACTCGCCAATAATTCCTCCTCACCTCACTGTTTATATTTATCTGTTTATCTCAGCTGTACATTAATATGGGTGGGGGAAGGGTAGAGAACAGTGCCAGTCTGTCAGCACTCCACAGTTTGAAACTAGGTGTAATTCTGGATTTAACCACCGGGGTTCAAATCCAGCATGAAATTAGTTTTTAAAGTAAATGCACTTGACCTGATTGTACTTATACGACCAGTGAGGTCGTCATATACTGTTCATTCGTACAAAGCAGGTTATCAATGCCACATAATTCATAAGTATCATACGGGGCAGATAGACATCTTCCTCAATTATGTTACAGGTAAGGTGTAGGACTGCTCTGGGGCTTCAACCTACAGTCCCCTGACACAGAGTCCTACATCCAGACTATCCCCCACCAGCATCTGACCTGGGTCTCAGGGATGATTGGGCTGTCCTCTGGGTGGGTCTTGTACAGGGTGGAGAGGGGTGTGGCCACGAGGACGGGGCTGGGCCTGAGCAGCCCCGTCAGGTAGCAGCCGGGAATGTGGTTCTCCTCCCTCTTCATCACCACGGCGTCCATCACGTGGAACACGTTCCAGGGCACCCACACAGTGCGACGCAGGGCCGGGAACGGAGGCCGCTCGTAGACGAGAGTCAGGGACGCACCACCGTTCACCAGCAGGTCAAACCTGCACACGTACAAGCAGGGGTCAAGGGTCATCCCAGAGCCCACTGCTCCACTGCCCAGGGCTCAAATTGGGCCAATTAGGACAGGGTTAACATTTTTGTTAAAATAGGCCCAGTAGGATTGTGGAACTCTGCATGCAGTGAAATGCCATAGTCATGCATCAGTGAGTCCTTTTCCCTGTGAGATTATGTGCACTGGTTGATAAAACATTTTGAATGCACAATTGGAAAATCTATCTTTCCTGTCAATCACAAATCAGTCATGAATGAGCACTAACAGTGGGCTTCACAATAGTAAACAAACCGGCTCCAGAGAGAGGGAGCAGAGGGGGAGATTTTGTAGATAGTTCTCGTTGCAACTTTCTTTAAAGACAATACAACTAAAATAATGATTATATATTGCTATTGTTGTCCTTTTTTTTAATCAATCTTGACAACCTCTAGGATCGACAGGGCATTCCAGTGTCAGGCCAGGAACCCGCTGAAAAGCTCACGGGATGCTGTAAAGCTACTGTATGAACAAGTTATTTTCCGGGGCTGTGGGTGAAAGAGATTAAAACCTCTAGAACGGACCAGAGTGTATTCACTGAGTTTGGAGAACTCAAATATTTACCCCTCCCCCCCTGTAGTCTAAGAATTCCTAAGCAGCACAAGCCAGATGATCTCTTCTCAATGGAAGAGTAAACTCATCCTCACAAAGTGTCTTGCCTCAGCGTGAGGCACCCACGCCATCCCCAGCAACTAATTTATTACTGTTGCCTACCAGGCGTGCGTGTGTGTGTGTGTGTGTTTGTGTGTGTCTGTGTGTGTGTGTGTGCGTATGTGTGCATATGTGTTTGTGTGTGTGGAGGGGGGAGACACTCAACACTGGCTGTCTTGGCCTAGTGGTGGAGGGGATTTAATTAGCACAGCGTTGAGCAGAGAGCAGACAAGAAAAGAGTTACTGGTTTGGAAATGAAGGGCGAGTCTTTGAAGTGCAGCTCTATATATATTCGTCTAGCTGCTCCTCCCAGGGGCTTAAGCATCTGGGCGCTGGTGACATTGCATGCATCGCTTAAGCATTTGGGCACTGGTGACATTGCATTCACACACACACACACACACACACAAAGACATGCACATAAACTATGCGTGCACTAGTATTGGACAAGTTACTTAGAAATTGTAATAAGTTACTAGTTACTAATTACTCCTTCAAAAAGTAACAACATTACTTATTACTGGGTATTAAAAGTAATGAGTTACCTTACTGAGAATTGAATCCTCTTTATTGGAACAATAATGAACCTTAGGAGTCAACAATCAGCCAAAGTGAAAACATTGCAGCCT
>JAODOY010004227.1:0-11072 GCA_025399855.1 Forbesichthys papilliferus
CAGCGAGGTCACAAATACCCAACTCCATTAAGTGATAGAGTTGATCAAGGGGGACCAGAGCGACTGGAATTTTGTCAGTTGTTTAGTTTTCAAAGCAGACAGTCTCTCCATGCTAACGTGGTCTATAAGAACACTACATTGTTCTTGAGTGTGTGTCTGTTTGTTTCTCCGGACTATAAATCTCACTTTTTAATTTATTTTTGTCTAGTTGGTCCTGTGTTACGTTGTTGTTATAAGCAGCATGTCCTATAATTGTTTGCTAGTACCATACTAACCACTCTTTCACACACGCCCGCCAATGCTTTGTTTGTACAGTTCTACTCATACGTAGCTCTGACAACACGGCAAAAAGCTGGTACGCTTTCCCTGTTTGCTTTCTGCACCGAGCCAGAACATGTCAGCCCTGCACAGCTACACGTATCTAACACTGTTAACTGAGAGTATCATTTATTTAATAGGCTACTTCTGTACGCCGACTGAACCGTTAACTATAAAAACCGCGGCCAGACACAAACATTATTTTAAGAGGCCAGACTTCAAGACAATATTCTATTAACAAGATTTGTATTTCTATAATTCATAATTGTTTTTAAACTGATTTTCTCAATAGCCTAAATACAGCACAAAGTGAACAGATTTTGTTAATTTCGATCGATCATTATTGCGGTAGTCTGATCTAGGAATGACCTGACTAAAACTAAAAGGGATGTGTCCATTGCATTTCAGCCTGTGTGTGGGATACCATTTCATTGCAACCAGGGTACCCTACCCTTACCTACAATATTATAGCTAACTGTATGAAGGTGTAGCCTGGACGGTGTAACCAGACCCAATAGTCACTTCCTGAATACGGTCTGGCCTTGCTCCATCGTTTTAACCTACTAGGCATAGAGCTCTGGTTAAAACATATTTAAACTATTAAACAGCTTTTTACCAATCGGTGTTGCTACCACTATTTTGATCGCCTATTTTGATTTCGAAACACCAGCGTCGTCTCACTAACCCACCCTGATTAGGCCACCAGCAGGGTGGGTGTGAAAATGCTAATGTTACCACGGTTTCCAGACTGTAATCTCAGCGAAAACAATTGATCTGAGAGCAATAGTCGGGCGGAGCCAGGCTAATGAAGGTGTGCTTCAACTCTAAACTGACTAGTTGAACAGTTTGCTATCCAACATTTAGTCACAGACTGGTTCTAACACTGTTAACCATTTAGTCAATTGTTAATAATCTTTGTTTATTGAAGTGATGTTGAGGAACCTGCTACATCTGTGTCTTTTCTCCCTACAGAGATCAGACTACATCAATGCCAGCTTCATGGATGGCTACAAACAGAAGAATGCATACATTGGTACTCAAGGTATGAAATGCATGTTTTACCAGATACATTTTTAATCCCTTTCCTCATAGCAATAGTTTAGCTATGTTGCAAATTATGACTCAAAATCTGACAATGTTTTGAATTTAATTTTAAATAGAAATTGTTAGAATAACTACTTTCTTTTACAAATGGGCAACAGAGGAACAAAACTGATTTTTTTTTCCTCCTTACTAAACATGTATGAATTACAAATAATTAAAAACATAAATATGTAAATATTTATAGTATCATTGTTATTTTACACCTTGACATAAAGTTAAACCTAAAGTTGACAAACATCTTGTTTATTTAAGATTAAACTAGTAAGATGTGTAAATACATACAGTAGTCTTGAATCCCAGAAAAGCTTTCTCTCCTGACTGTCTAAGCATGGAAATACAAACTCAAATAGGGCCTTCCTTTTATGAAGGTATTATTGGTGCCAAACATCCGAGCACATGTAACAGTGCATTTGTAGTTGTAAAAATTAGTCACACATTTGTATCAGTAAATTTGAAGTCACGGAGATGAATGCTTTAGTATTTGCAAACTCCTTCAAGAACAGTTACACCTTCTCAAGTTCTTAATTACAGGTGCACAGATCTCAATCTACAAGTCAGAAATTCAGAAACTCGTACGCTCACGATTTCGCTACATACAACGCTGCTTTAAGTTGACTGATACACACGTGTGCCTACTTTCTACAACTACATCACTGTCACAGGCGCTCAGATGTTTCGCACCAAAAATACCTTGATATCCTTTCCACCACACACACATTGCCTCGTTCAGGTCCACTGGAGAAGACTTACGGCGATTTCTGGAGGATGGTCTGGGAACAGAATGTGATTGTCATCGTCATGACAACCAGGTAACGACGTCCAACATCCATGTGCCCCTGTAATGAAATATAATGTAATCTAAAAGTGAAACATGTCTAACTTTGTGTGTGCGTGCGTGCGTGCGTGCGTGCGTGCGCGGACTCACTGCAGGACAGAGGAGGGTGGCCGCAGAAAGTGTGGCCAGTACTGGCCTCTGGAGGAAGGGGGCCAGGAGGTCTATGGCCATATGGCCGTGGTGAACCAGAGAGTGGACCATCACTCCCACTATAACCACACCACCCTGGAACTCCACAACACTGAGGTACTGCTGCCGCATTGGGGAAATCTATCCAGACACAAAGACACAAAGTGTATGTTCAGCCATCAGAGCAGGGTCACACGCTGACATAGGGAGCATCCTTTCAGTATTTACCAGTTGCTTTTAAAGGGAATGTGATCCTGCGTCATTGTGAATATGCTGCAGGTCACGCTACTAAGTACAAACACCATGCAGATGTGGACAAATACAGCGTAGAACAATCACTGAGGCTATCACCTTAGGGTATTTTAAAATTACAACATTATGTGATTTCTTTTTTTGTTTTGTTTTTTACTCTGTAAGCATGTGTTGAGCAGAATGATGCCAGGTATACAGTAGATGCTTTATGGTGGATTTCTTGTAAAGATGTTATTTGAGTAGTCAACTATAATGTAAGACAACACTTATTTCGAAGAACGTGTTGGTTAAACACAACCGATTGTCTTCCTCTGTCGAAATGCATTATTAGTTATTCATCAGCACAGCACAACACTACACAGTAACAAGAAATATTGTTTTAAAAAAAAAAAAGCTTTTCTGGCAGAAGGGGTGCCAGAAAATGACTGTCATATTAAAAATATAGAAATATCTTTTTTAAAAGTGTATAGATAAATGAATTGTGAAATAAAAGTGTTTTAAAAAAGTAGCTATCGGAACTAAATGTCCTTAACTTGTTTGTCTGGCCCACTAGACATGTGAACAGAGACAAATCAGTCACTTCCAGTACCTCAGCTGGCCTGACTATGGCGTTCCCACCTCAGCCGTGACTCTCATTGACTTCCTGGGGGCTGTAAAAAGACAGCAGAAGAAGATGGTGACCTCTCTGGGACACCAGTGGACCGGGCACCCCTTGGGACCTCCAGTCGTGGTTCACTGCAGCGCAGGGATCGGCAGAACAGGTGACTGACGAGTGTCACAGAAAGTTCTGTCTTTTTGTGATTTTCGTAACTGGCCAATTTATCCTTCGTGGCACTTATGTTTTAATACATGTGTAATATACAAATGTCAGTGGTAAGTTTTTGCAAATGGTAAAAGAGAGATTTATTTTTACTATCTAGCTAATTAGGCCTTTACTCAGATTTAAGTTACTGAGATTAGTGAACTGCATATACACAAAATAACTAATTTCCATTGGGTCATTCAGCATAACATTGGGTCATTCAGCACAAAATCCAAAGCAACTTGTATTGATCAGGCAGGGGTTAGGGTACTTAACATCAAGGCCAGAGATCAAACCTGGGTTAGGGTTAGACCACCCTTACCTCAGCTATCAAAAAAGGCATAATTTAAGAGGTGCCTCTGAGCCTGGGGCATTACTGGGTCAGTACAGGACTGGGCCCCCTTTACCGATAGCAACGCACTTAAGATGGTTTAACATTGCAGGTAGCCTGAAGAGTCTGTTAGCTATGACAGACTTGCGCCTGTTTCCCGAAGCAGCACGTAACTTGCTTGTTAATAAAGTGCATCTTTAACTACCCGTTACGGGAGCTGTCCAAGGTAGCATACTATGAATTTAATTTGGAGAATATAAATACATGTTGTTTAGGTGTATTTCACTCATTGATAGAATAACTTACTAAATATGATATTATGTACATTACTAGCCTACAGGTGGAAAAATTGTGTAAGACCGCAAAACAGCTGCCCATTAAACCTATATACCATTTTTATATATCCAAATAATCTTGCTGTTGGTCACGTTTGTGTAACACACATCTTCACTAATATTTCTGTACATTTTCCTCTAATCCATCCAAAAATAAAAGTAATTAAGTAAGGCATTCTGGGGAAGGAAGGGGACGGGGGTAGTGCCGTCACTACAAACCTTTTGAAGGTGAGAAAGATGTGCTACAAAGTTTCTTTTGCTCAGTACCGTTCAGCGAGTTAAAAAAAACGGCTTCAACGTTTTATCACAAAGCACGTTATTGTTTTACACATTGTTGGCCATATTCTTTGTCCCTGCGCCTCACCTCATCATACCTGCCTAATAATAATTTGTGATTATAGCTTATTCCTGCTCTGTCGTTTATGTTTGCATGTTTAACTATGAAGTTCATGCAAATTACCATTTACCGTGGTCTAAATATATTGCCAATAGCTTTTAGCCAGCATTTATTTGCGTTTTAATGTCTTTGCTGTTGATTTTAGCCTCTTGAGGGAGGCGCTGTTGTACAAAGACAGCTACGGCCCTGTTACGATGGACTAACGAGTGGTCCAGAGCCCTCGTTAATCTACTATGAATTTAATGTGGCACTTGAACAGCGATGCTTTCGGGAAACGCACCGATAAAATAACGCGGCACTTAAGTGCATCTTAAGATCACCGTAGAACTTCGGGAAACGGGGAACGGGGCCCTGGTCAGTACCAGTCTTGAGAAAAGACCAATAGCCACGATTTAACACCATTCTGTCCTTTTTTTTTTTTAGTAACAATCATGTTGCCATAAGTTTCCTCATCTGTCCATATTATTGTTCCAACTGACAATCCTGCCTTTTCCAGGCACCTTCTGCGCCCTGGACATATGCCTGTCTCAGCTGCAGGATGTGGGCACCCTGAATGTGTGCCAGACAGTTTGCCGCATGAGAACGCAGAGAGCCTTCAGCATCCAGACACCAGACCAGTACTACTTTTGCCACAATGCCATTCTGGAGCACGCCCAAAGACAGGGACTGCTCCCGGTTAACCAGTAGTTGCCCTTGCTTTTATAGCTGATAGGCATGAAGTGTGTGCGTGTGTGCGTGGGTGCGTGTGTGTGTGTGTGTGTGGCAGATCTCAAGCTATAAACCACTTCTCTTAAAACCATAACATAATAGCATAAAATATATAAGCAAACGTTTAAAATTGTATTCAGTATTTTAGTTTATTAGAAGTAAAAATAATTGTAATAGTTCTGATATTGTACATCATCTAGCAACCCCCCTCAAAATGAGCATTTTTGCTACTTGTTTCATAGCCTCTTCTTTAGACACCACAGCCCCAAGATTTCTATAACCTGTCCATGACCTCCTGGTGGGACCAATCTGTTATCTAGGAAGGTTTCTGGAACTAGGCAATTCTCTGGAAAACAGCATGATAATGACAGATGTACTGACATTAAGATGCATCAATGTGGCAATTTTCTGCCAATTGTTTTTCATTGTAGTGAACAAATGGCTATCATCTTTTTTTGAGTTGGTGTTAAGTTGGATCAAGCAAACTTAATGTTGATTATTATATATATTACAATAATGTGCAATTCCTGTTCAATGTCACTACATGTAAACCAAACAAACTGAAAATCAGCAGGGCAGTTAATTACATCCAACCCCATCCCCCTTAATACATTCAAAGCAGATAGACCATATACCACTGAGGCACACTCATGTGTCAGATATCTGTTTAAGACCTCATAAATAGTGCAATAGATTATATATAAAATCTCTCTCACAGGTTTGTCTTAGCACTTTCAAATAATTCCCACGTGCTTTCTGAGAATAGTTGCCATGTTTAATATGTGGAAATGATGACAAAACTAGTAATTCTGAAGCTGTTTTACTGGGATAACTTTATTTGTGTTCATATTAGGATAATGTATATTGTATTTCATCACATACTTTAAGTGTCATTTTTTGACATAAGTATGCACATGTTTATTGTAAAGACCAGTAGTATTTTATGGGTAAACTAAAAGTGAACAATACCAGAATACTGCAAACAAAAATGTACATGTCATTTAGTACATCCTAGGCACTTGAAATTGTGTCAGTGTATTTTCGATATTATATTTCAGTCTCCTGTGGTTGGAATAAATGTTATTTTCTTGTCCCTGTAGTCTATATTGCTATTAGTGAATGTATCAAAATGTTATGTTTCATACTTTGTTGTAGTTAGATGAAAGAATGTGTCCTTTACTACAAAATTCATATTGAATTTGCTTGTAGTGAAATGTTATGTTTGCATTCTTATGCACTCCAGTTTTAGACATCCTTTCATAATGGACATGAAATATGTCCAATTTTATTTTTCTATTGTATTCAACAGCTGTTTTCATAGTTATATACTTTCATTCTGTAATATTTGTTTTATTGTAAGGTATTGCTTTTATCATTAGTGCAACTAGTGAATCAAGATATAATGTATTAAAATACTATTATCGCAACATTTTCTTCTTGGTGGTTGTTTGCAGTTGTAACTAAAATATTTAAAAAGTATAAGTATAACTGCTTTTGCCATTAGGCTACACAATGAAATGAACCCTATACAAAGGCATCCAAATTTACATCTTGCACATTTGATAAAAAGCTAAATAACTGCAATGGATGTATGCTACTTAGGCTATCCTGTTCGCATTGAATTCCTTATTATATTGAATAGTGGTCGTCAGTCAGAGACCAAATATGCCTATACATTCTGGGTGAATTCGTTGAATATACTGTAACTTGTGGTGTAAAGACTGCATACTCTGCAATCCTTTAGCGGGTAATATTTAAAATAAAATGACGTAGATTATACTATGTGCCAATGCCAACAGAGGGGGGCGTCTCCAACTATTTTGTTACAAACACGAATCCGGAGTAAGGAGTCTTTTTCCTGGGTATGTAACAGCTGGTTAAACAAAACAAATGTAACACAATGTGTCTTACATTGATCAAACTGTTAATTGTGCTATTACATAGCGTTTTGTTTTAAGGGCAATCGTACCCTAAAATAAATATGGGTTTCGTCATAGAAGGCTATAGCAAAAACATAGCATGGTTGGTCGCAACTGGCTGCAGGGCGTAATTTCTCGGTTATAAACGACTGTTAATGATTTTAAGTGACTATTAAGGGGTTATCTTGTGTATAGGCCAAGTCAATATATTTATGCAGTGTGCATGTATATAGCTCGTTTGCTAATGGCTCGGGAGGGGGAGGGGGGGGGGCGAATTTTGAGACAGGTTAGACATTTTACTCTGAATATTGAAGTAAACAAAGAATAGGTTTGTAAAACTAAAATAATACATTTTGCCAAACACTGGCCAGTTAAACGTGTTTCGGTATAGGCTATAGGCTCTTCAAATATCCCGATTATTCGACTTCTTTATTCGCGGTAGTTCCCGTTTCGTTTGACTTTGGCATTGTTTAGTAAGGGCAACTGGATCATACTGTTAAGAAAATATATAATGAAACCGTTCAGGCCTACTTCTTCGTGGTTAGCAATATCATTTCACTGCGTATTTGGCAGTGGCATTTTGTTAATTTTCCTTTTTGATGCCACGAGTTCTTTGTTTCACGATCATTTTGTGAAGCGCAGTATGCGGAGAGCAAATGCACATCGCTCGAACAGATGAGCGAGTTGACTCTGATGACGGTTTGGTCAAATGGTGTGCTGCCCGCCCCGCAGTGCGTTTCCTCGTGCTTTAGCGTTAAACTTGAAATAGGTTTGTTGTATAGCCAGGCTAGAAGCTGATCAGATAGCCTACTAGCGATCAGCGACTCAGCGTGACTCAATCGACAGTAGACTAGTTGCAGGCCTAATGGAGGATCGTCAAGATAGGCAACAACCGAAAAAAATGTGTTAAAGTTAAAACGAGGTGCAGCAATACTGCATATATTTTTCGAAAATCGTTGTCTCGCAGCCCCATGACCACTGCCAAATGTGAAATGATCTGCTGTGCTCGAGTGGAAGAAGGAATCCCGGGTTATTGTTTCAGCTCCGCCTCTCGTGGGCGATGGCCTGTTTTGGTTGTTCCACCTTTTGCGGCTTTGTGGTGCGAGGGTTATGCACTGATTGGCTGCAATAAACCAAAAGGGGCGGGGCATAAAAGGCAAAGGAAGACGTCTGTCCCTGCGTTCAAGATGGTGGAACGTTTGCTACACGTTCAATGAACGCGAACGGCAGCTATCACAAAACAGGGAGGAGTTGGCTGGCTGTGGGTTAAACAACGTTCACAGGGCTAACAACAACAAAGCGATCGTTTGGATTTCACTGTTGTCGTGTTTCAGCAGTAGTAGCCTATGTTCACAAGATGATATTAGAACTAATTAACCTGTTCCAGTTAACGGATATATCTACAATGGTTGTGTGAATATATTCCGATTTTATATTTCATGCATTTCATACCAGAATGAGATGGCATGGTTCATATTAAATACTATGGTAATGAACGACATTTGGTACTGGTAATAACTAATTATGATAAGCCTATACAAATAGCTACTATAACATACCAACAGGTTCCATATGTTGCTACACCTACACGGCATTGAGCATGTCCATTAACCGGATCAAACTACGTTGAAAGTAGTTAAATGGCGGTTTGAACGTTTTTGAGGAAAACGTCATTCGGTAAAAAGCTGTGAATTGAACGTTCAAAACGTTCAGTCCACTGAACGCGTCTTATGTGTACACAGGCACTCTCCTTTAAGGGACCAGTTTGGGCGGAGCTTGTATTCTGTTCAAAATGGACCTTCCATCCCCACATTAGCTTCCTGATATGCCCGACATGAGTGGCGTCTTTCCACCTACATCCATGTTTTCCACCCAGTCGGAAATACGATGTTCGCAGTTTGGCCACCATATCGACGTAGGCCGCCAACAATATAACAATAGCCACACTATGACCTCCTCGTCGAATTACTTAAGTACGGTAATGTGACCGGGAGGATCCTGCGAGTTTAGACAACAGCCCATAATATAGCCTACGTTCCACATGTCACGTGTTGTCCAACTCCAGGAAATAGGATATGTTGAGTTATAGTTGCAAAAGTACCAAGAAGCACCCTCGTGTGGTGTATTTTGATTTAACGCGCACTTCTATGCATTAGTTGACTACACATAAATATACCCTTTATGTGTTATGGGGGGTTGCTTGAACGATATTCTGGAATAACTTCATCCAGGAATTCTGGAATGCATGCGGTACCTGTAGTTTAGAGCAGCGTTGGAAATATTGTCTCACTACTTCGTGCAGCACTGCAGTTTATAAAACGTTATATTTACTTCTTGGTGGCATTGTAGGCTTCAACTGAAATGGGCGGTCATGTAATCATGAGTGACTTTTCAAATCCACAATCAAAAAATGTGTAACACTCCCTATTGCGGCTCCTCCACGACAATGACCAATACAATCGGACATAGGGCGGGACGTATTCTAGAAACCGCGCCCCCCACATTCAGCTAACCGAACGAATATTGTTTTCCTCGGTAGATTTTCACTTGGCAGTTCAGATCTTGGGATTGTTTATTTTAAAATAAATGCAATGGAGAACTTCTTTATATCATATTGACACATTCAATATTCATCGACTGACAGCTTGTGTGTAAAACAATAATCTGCGAACTTCAGCCTGCTGTTTAGGGGAGGGTGAGTTCAGTTCAATTCATTCAGCGGGTTATGGATTGGTACCGTACGGTAGCTAGCTATCGTTAACAAGCGTTTTGAGCAAAGCGGTGTAAATATGTGATTGTTTACGCATTGATCCTTCGTATGTAACACTGACATTATGTATCGAACATTATATTGGTTGCGATACTCTATACATGAGAGAAAACCATATCACGATTTAAATGCATGTGCTTCTGCTAGCCTAGATGTTGGTTAGAGTCGGGATCTCGTGTTGTTTACATTAGCCATGTTAGCGGCTAACTACCAATCTGACCCCCCCCCCCCCCCCCCCTCAAAAAAACTACTTGTCGCCAAGTTACTCGGGGCCATTCGGTGGATTCATTTTAGGAAACAACACCGTAACCAGCCAACAGGTCAGCCATAGTTCTTACCTGCAGAAATATTTATTTCTTTGGCTTCACTCCTGCGCCACGCTCTAAATGGCGGGCGTGGAGAACGCGTCGTATTAGAACTCGAGGTCGGTGCTTATGTTGTTAGGCCATACTGTATTTGAATGGGGGAAGTCTCATGTCGGTTTGGTTAATTATCTTGAACAGCAAGCAGATATGTTAGCTGCAATATGTTTATACTGTAGCACACACTCGGTTTGGCACTCTTACGTAAATTGTATAACTTGATATTCCATGCGCTCTAAAGATCGTAACACCTAGCATAATGATACGGTATCAAACACTTGGGCTTGCCATCAAACGAGAATTTATTACATTTGTTTAGCCTATGATTACATGTTTGTGGAATTTCCCCTGTACAGTTTTGCTTACGCCGACGCCAGTCGTTTCGTTATCCTGTAGTTGTTGGCTTGAGTAAGTTGTGCATAGTACGATTCAGACGTTCTTACAGGAGCACCTGTTTGTTGCATCAGTGACGTAGAGTGTCTGAAGATTTCATTGGCCACAGATATTGTACTAATAACATGTTGCAACGTTTTTCGGACATAAGGAATGTTGGATTCAACAAATATTTGTTGTAAAAAATAAAAGTACATTTATTGTTTTTTACTTTACTGCGTAGCCTACTCAAATGACGATCGACTACAATTTAAATTATTGGTTAAGGTACTCTGGAATGTTCAGGGGTCTCTTTCCACGTTCCATTTGATATTTTTCAATTATATGCTTAAATCATTGAATACAGTATCTCACAAAAGTGAGTACACCCCTTACATATTTGCAAATATGTGAGCATATCTTTTCATGTGACAACAA
>JAODOY010004228.1:0-11072 GCA_025399855.1 Forbesichthys papilliferus
TGAAGTTCAGAGCACATTTTATGACCAATTCATGCAAAACTCCATGTAATCCCAAGGGGTTCACATACTTTTTCTTGAAACTGTATATATATATATATTTGCAAAGATTTCAAACACACTTTTTTCACTTTGTCATTTTGAGGTATTGTTTGTAAAAGGGGGAAAGAGGGGGAAAAAATATTTAAATTTTGGAATAAGGCTGTAACCGGATACATTGTATCTCCTATTTTATTTGATGCAATTCCTAGATACATTTGTGCTCTAGATTCACCTTTATTATTTACAATTTAAAATTAGGCAGACAATTATCCAAAACAACATACAATTACAGTACAAGGAACAGGTAGTGGTGCTTACAGGTAAGACAGCATTGGTGTTCACAACCTTCTGGCTAACAAGACTATCCTACTATAATGTTGTATTTATCACATTTTTAGCTTGGTTCTGCTAGGCACGTAAGAAATTCACAATATATACAGTGCATAATTCGACTGTATGTTACATTTAAAACGTAATTGTATTCAGTACTGGCATAAGTATTGGATGCTTTTAGGATCCCATAGCTCGCTAGATCCTAAGTTAGTCTTTGTGTTTTCAGGTCAACTATTCAACAGATCATTTTTAACTAAATAGCTACCCGTCCTGCAAGCAGTTATACATTATTTGATCTCACATGCTGCTTAAACTGTAATTGATGCACTGCCTAACAAACAATGTGTATATCTGATGAATAAATTAAACATTGCTAACAATAAATCTAATTACCAAAGATACAGTTGGTAGCCTGGCAAAGATCACCAATAACAGCAATTAATATAAGGTCCTAAATAATAATAAGATGTAAACTGTTTATAGTAGCCTAGTTAGTGAAGTTTTGCAATGCATAACGGAGTTTAGCAGCTAACTGCATTTAGACTCCATACTATTATCTTAGGATAAACATTAACTACATACAATGAAATTGTTAATGTCAATGTACAGCCAATCTCACTAGTAAAACAGGTAAAAATTTGCATTCCCAATTCAGTGTTATATACCTGAAATTTCAGAGTAGCATAAGAAAGTGGTACATTTGTGTGTCTGTCCAAAATTGTAAAATTTGGATTTTAAAGGAAATCCAATTCCTGTATGTCCAAAGCAAGAGCTGTGTACAGATTCTTGGCAGTAAATCTGACTCATTTCAGGTTGGGGTTGATCTCTGCCAGGGCTTACCACACCGTTGTGACGGAGAGAGAGCTGAGCGAGAAGGCAAAGATCTCGGTCAACCGGGTAATTTTCGTTCCTGCCCTCACCTACGGTCATGAGCGAAAGAACTAGATCACGGGTACAAGCGGCTGAAATGGGTTTTCTTAGGAGGGTGGCTGGCGTCTCCCTTAGAGATAGGGTGAGAAGCTATCCGTGAGGAACTAGGAGTAGAGCCGCTCCACCTTTGCATCAAAAGGAGCCAGTTGAGGTGGTACGGGCATCTGGTAAGGATGCCACCTGGTCGCCTCTCTTGGGAGGTGGTCCAGGCACGTCCAGCTGGGAGGAGGCCTCGGGGAAGACCCAGGACTAGGTGGAAAGAATATATCTCCACACTGGTCTGGGAACGCCTCGGTATCCCCCAGTCAGAGCTTGCTAATGTGGCTCAGGAAAAAGAAGTTTGGGGTCCCCTGCTGGAGCTGCTGCCCCTGCGACTTGACTACAGATAAACGGATGAAGATGGATGTTGTAAAATACATTTCTACAGATACAAAATTTTTACACATTTTCTAAATATTTAGACTGATACAAAAATGTGTTTTTATTTTATTTATTATTTGCAAAAGATTCCTACAGATGCAAAACTATTGTACGAATTTGCAAAATATTTATACAGATACAAAACATTTGTACCAATATTAATATTTTTTACACATTTGCAAATTATTTATATAGCTACAAAATATTTTTACACGTACACATTATTCATGATCCTTATTTGATCCTACATAGTTGATCAAATATTCTCTAGTGTTGAGTGTCCTTGAATATGGAGCTTACAAATGTTTCGGCTAATCGTCACTTGTACATCCATTCCAAACAAGAAATAATAGTAGCTCTCAACACCTGAAGTAAATTGAAAGTTTGAAGCCTGATTAAGGTTTTTGATAATCATTAGTTAAAGATTGTTTTGAATATTTTCATACATTTGGGTTTGCATGTTAAAACAGGGCAGATGTCATATTAGCATTTTGTTTTTAACTATTCAGTGTCGATATACAAAAATCACATGAAACTTAGAGAGGATGCTTCACCAGAACAAAACAAAAAAACAAGATCGCCACAAAAATATAAATATTTGATATTTGACCCACGGCTGTCTGAAAACCAAATTGCATAAATACATCACTCAATTTTCATCCCATCTTCTAATTCATACAAAATCTAATCAATTTGTCCTCGGCCCACGTTCAATTATTCATCAGAATTACACAAATACTGTATGTCTAAAACCTTGACAAATCATGTTGACAAAAGGTCCAAACAGCCAAGGTTAAAAATGAATTAATAATAACCTCTTGGGTAATCTGAGTTAACTAATTCCTTTAAAGTCTCCAAACTTAGAAAACACAACTTCAGAATTTCAAAACATGCCTTCGTGCTTTTAGGCATTGAGTCTAGGAACACTAAAAGCTTATCAAGTACAGTGAAAGCACAGGCCGACCCTGGTGGAAGACAGAATACCAGGCTTGGACAGATGGCCTGTCATCATAATGCCTTTCCTCGCTTGCCCTTACACCTGCATCCATACTGCGTTGACATTGCAATGCTAGTAATATTGTTGGCGGGGTGGAGGAGGTAGGGATGGAGGGCACTGAAGGAAGACAAACATTCGGATGAAGCAGGACAAATGGATTACCTGCCTCAGTGAAGCCATGTTCCCATCAAGTCTGAAACCTCTCCAAGAGTCCTGCCGGTCCTGCCAAGTCGGAGCACAAAGCATCTCGACTCTTTAATAGATGCGAATTCAAAACTCAGCCAAGCGTGGCGCCAATACAAATGAACTGGCCTTCACAGATAGGTAGAGGCATCTTCCATGACTCTTGCAATTCTGCCCCTGATGAATATATTCATACAATCTCATCGTAGAGGGGATGCAAGAATTACTGTCCATAATGTTCTGTGGGAATTTCACTCCAAACTACCAGAGCTCTAAACCCAGAGTGTTTTCATGGTCATCAATTGATCCCATCCTGGATAACCTCCAATATGCACATTTTATGTCTTTTGGGTATTAAAAGGTAGAGTCAGCTATGTTGGAGAAAGATCGTTGGTATTTGATCTTGATCAAAACAAAAACACATCTCCCGTCAATGCCATAGGGCGCACCCTCAAAAGGTCTCCCCCACACATTTGGACACATGTTGCCAAAGCTAGGCTATTGTTGTGTGGTGCGGTCTGCACCAATTTGTTTGTGTTCCCACTTACAGAGCCAGCTATGTAAAAGCGTGCGCAGAGAACTGGAAGCTAGCTGAATGACAGTGGACAGCGAGGAGATATGACAATCTCTGACTCACCTTTGATATGGAGCTGAAACTGAAACAGAACCAAGTATGGTGTGCATGAAGTAATCCTATCCAGCTCTGCTTTGTTCCGTCAGTGGGACTGACAGAGGCCCAGGAGTCACTGAGCATGGCTGTGTGAGCCACCCCCCACCCCACCTCCCCCTCAAGGCGAAGAAATAAGGCCCATGCTGACAACCTTGACCACGCGAAACCCCTGTGAATCTATCGAACGCACAAACAAGTGAATGAAGAAAACAAGCCGCGAGGGAATTGAAAATGGATCGACGTTAGGCACAGGGCAAGCAATTCACAAAGTTTAAAACTGAAAAGACTGAATTTCTTCACAAACTCACGGAAGACTGTTAAGCTGATTCATTCCTCTGCCTGATGGATTTCGAGGGGTGGTTAAGCCTGGAAACCAAAATAGCCGAGCAAGAGAACAAAGAAAGCGCCACCAAAACTTGGCTGCATTTGTCCCAGAAAAGAAGAGATATGAAACAAATCCTGCTGTGCATTTCAGAGGCGGGCGAAGCATCGCATATGCTCTGTGGAGAGTGTAGAAGAGTGACAGCCCAAGTGTGCAGCGAAAAATGAATTATATGATGCTCCAAAGCTAGAGAATTAGCATTCTGTTATTAGATGGACGCAACCCTGTTTTAATTTGATGACCAAAGAACACTGAGTACTAAACTGTGAACAGTGGAACTGTATCAAAGTGGCTTCTGGATTTTTGTTCCTGAACCCTTAAAATTTTAAATACAGTTATATCAGCTTGGATTGTGTGTACTGAAGCAAAGAGAAAGGCTCTCTCTTAGAGGGAACTGTCTTTTGAGGCATTGCAATGTTACCGCTTGACTTGATTTTCACAACCATTATAATGGGCTATAAAATGTAAATGCAAGTCACCCAACATCAAATGGACCAGATAGACCTTAAGGATCAAGTTGCAGACGGCTATGTCCAGTACTACTGGTTTTTCCTTTACTTTCTATCCTCATAGGGAGCTATTAATGAGTCTGTATGGAGTACAAAAATATATTGTGAGAAGTAATTGGTTGTTATTGCTGGGGACAGATGCAGTACGGATGATATTGGAGTTGTTTGATATAAAATAATAAGTCCCAGTCCAGATTAGAGAATTGGTGTTAATGCTTTATGCTGAGGTTCACGTTCAAACAATCACGTCACCACTATCCAAACTTTGAATGTTCATTTTGCAGCAATTTAGGTTCACTCCTAGTTGTGCTGTTATTAGTTTGTCTCTCCAACTTCCAAAATACCTGTTCTCGTTCCTCTGGGAGTACCGTGGTTGGGGGTCAGGATCTCCATCGTTGACGTCGTAGCTGGCATCAGGATCCTGGGAAAGAAATAACATAGTTATAGATATAGTTTCTCTTTATTTCTCATGTGCTTATCTTTGTCGTAATTGAGTATCCTAAGGTTGGATGCAAGAGAAAAATTGTGTTCTCTAACTCACATAATTGCTGATAAGGTCAGGGTGGTCTTTCTCAATGCCATCATCCATTATGGTGACGACAACACCTTTTCCTGTGTAGCCTTGTGCCCAAGCCGCTCTGACATTAAGGTCCTGATGAGTTGGGTTGGACTGGACGAATGACAAAGGAGGCATTCATTTTAACGTCAGGACCGAAAAATGTATATGGTATTAGTTGATATATATTCGCATATCCCTAAAAACAGCAAAACCGCTTTGTTGTAAATGCAACTATTGCATCACCCTGGGGTTAGTGGAGGGGTTTGTGTCATTAGCACACTGAATAGGCCAGTAGAAAGAAACTGCTGCAAGTCAGACACTGCTGTAAGATCAATCGCTTTGGACACAAGGGGAATCATAACCATTACGCTCCAATAAAAACAACAAGCAGGTAAAAGAATTGGATATAAACAAACGACAACACAGAAACTATATAGAAAGAGAACAGCTGTGAACACAGGTGTAGGGATAGGTTGAGAGAGGGAGGAACAATTGTAAAGAGAGGAAAAAAAACAGAACTAGTGATGAAAAGAAAAATACTCGCTACTTGTTCCGGCTTCCTGCCGTTTTCCATCCATAAGAAAGAGATCCTGTGAATGCACTGCTGGGTTTTGGCGGACTGGTGAGCTAAAGAGCTTTATTTCCTGGCTCGGAGTGTCATGCTGGCACGAACGCAGCACCAATAGACAGACGCTATTCCTATCCACACAGCTTAATGACAGGTTAACTATAGCCTCCTCTAGCTCCCATCATATCCAGACAACGCAACGCTGCAACAGAACAAAATATATATATTTCTGCCTTGTAAAAACTGAGCATCTGTGTTGGTGAGATTTCCTTCCTATGCCAGCGATGCGAGGCTATGTTTTGGTTTACACTTATAGCTGGATGAACAACAAAAAACAGGACTAAGTCTTCACACACACAATATATATATATATATATATATATATATATATATAAAAAAATAAAGAGGTTGTTCACAACACTTTTTTTGCTGGTGATTTTATATCTGCTATCGCTTATGGTGATCTTAATTTGCATTGACAGAAGCTTAGTGGATAGACAAAAGGGATAGGTTATGGAAAATCAAAGCCTTGAAAGGAGAGCTTGTGATTGGCAGCATGGTGGAGGTGATAATATTCAGGTGGAAGAAACACATTCAGGATACAGTATGAAAGCAAAACCATGTATTGGATCGAGCCAAATAAAAATAATAACACTTTTATTTAAAGAACATCTCAAAGAACCTCTCAAAAACAGCAACAGGCACTTTACAAGAATGGAGCAAAAACAAAACATAGTAGTAATAGAATAAAACAATAAATAGTAGGATATATCTGTAAACCTGTCTAAATAAATGTGTTTGAAGGTTTAATTTAAAAGCAGAGAGATTCAGAGTCTCTGAATTGTGGCGGTACAACATTCCATAATATGGAAGCAGCATTACATGGGCTGATTTAGTGACACACAGCTTCTGCTGTGAGGCTGTCCACTAAAATCAGTTGATGGAGTGAATAAATGGTTCCTATACCATTTCTGAACCTGGTTTAATCTTGCTTTTAGCATTTTGGTGGGATTTCAAGACTGTTACACAGGACTGGTCATATTACCGCCCTAAAGGCATTGTCTAAACAATAGAATTTAAAATCCTGCTCACTGGACAAATACTGTAATAGCTGCCAGTGTGATACTGAATACGGTTCTCAATCAGGTGCCCTGTGGGCAATGTGCTTTGAAGGTACTGAGTGTAATACAACTCTGAACATTCTAGATAACGAAGGCCCACCCTTCTAGGATTAGTGAGAAATAATTGCATGGTATAAATAGTCTGACATTGAAACGGTGCTTATGACAGATGTGGGCATTCAAAAGAACGTTATCTGTACTTTCAAATCTGAAGTGCAGCACAAGATTTAAAATACACTAAATATGACCTTTGTGCCCTGGACTGAATTGCCTTGATTTATATAAACAGGCACGCTGCTTTATGTTATTGCCTAGTTAGTAGTTTCCAGATGGACATTTTTAAGTACAAGAATTTTTGACAAGCTTGGACAAAAATGATCATAGCTGGTAGCTATATTCACTTCTTTCAAATCTGAAGCCTGTTAACTCCAAACGTAATAGTTGTTAATAGCTAGAACATTATAATTAACCTTTGTCAAACTGTTTTCTATAACCGCCTAGTTGAGTTAAGAACTCACTGTCACTGGTGGATTGAACAAATAAACAAAAAACACTAATATTGAGACAATGGAAACACAGTATAGATCCATACGCCCTTTCCAACACTAGGAATGCAGCGACTAACCAGTTTCACTATTAACCGGGATTTAAAATGTCAAGGTTTTTAATAACCGTAAAGGCTCAGCTACGCCGAGTGTTTTCTTTCCTCACTCTGAAATTATGGATGTTTTGATTGCACAGTGAGGCAATGAAACAAAGCAGACTGCAGACGGAACAAATACAAAGTTTTACTCTAAAAATGCTGTGCGGCGCATGCTATAACAATACGAGAGCAACATCATTGAATGTGAGTCCTCTGCGATCATTTAGGTGTGGTGCTGCGCCACGGCAGAATAATTGACACCACACCAAAACAAACTGGCTGATGGCTATTTCTATCAAACATAGTTTAAGTAATACTTTGTAAAGAACACTCAATTTTCTCAGTAAATAGATAACGTTCGAGCAGCTCTGACGATAATTTAGCTCTGTGAAGTGTGAAGAAACAACGCGCGAGTGACAAGGGCTCAATACAGAAGATTTCCAGGCTGCAGCGCAAACAATTTTTCAATCATTTCAGAAGTGCATGACAAACTGCAAGGAAGACTAGGTAGTAGTTACCTTTAAAACGATACATAATTGAGTTAGTCTATTAGATTGCTGGAACATGTATTACAATGATGGGGCCTACCTGCGCGCGTATCACCCCCAGCTACAGCAATGAAATAAGTCGAGTGTCAGGTAGTTTAAATAAAGTAAAATCTGCCTGAATTATGTTACACTTTTTTTGGTTTGCTAACTTGAATAGCCCAACAGTAGGCCTACGTTCACATGTGAGGTAGTCATTTTGTTTGATAAGTTTGAACATCAAACTAAAGTTCTAATACTTCAATACCTCACAATCAAAAAGTGCAAAGACAGCAATGATGAATTCTGAATAGTTTAAACTCAGAGTCCACTGCAACCAGCTGTTTTCATGCGCTCTAAATTACAGTGATCGTTTTCGCTTTCCAGCAGCAGAGCTATGCGCATTTAGAGACCGTCAACAAAGTGGTGGAACGGATGATTTGAAACATCGATACTGTTAAAGTATCTATAATGCAGCTATATTTTCTACACATAGTAACCTTCCAGACATCAAAATGCAATTATACATTATTGAGGTTATTTCTGGGGAATGGAAACTCTATTTCAGATGCATTTGAAGTTTATAATTTTAAGAAATGTCACCATAACCAATGGTTTTAGTATAGAGTTCAGGGGTTTCCATGGAACCCCCACAGGTTTGTAGCAATCGTTTTCCAGAAAAAACACTCAATCAATAAAGTAGCAATGAGCTTAGAGTTGCGTGCTTGGCAAAGCAGGAGAAAGGGCATTAGATCGCTCTCCAAATCGGCATTGCAAGTGTTGTGAAATTCATGCGTAATAATCCTGAAACTGTGATCATTCCTCAGCCTAGAATCATACCATCAACATTTCTAATCATTGCATCCCTATGTGGTTTGAGGGATCAGATTTCAAATGGCCAGTACTGTACAGTACAGGTGTGAACGCACCAAAGACATATTGAGATCTGATGGATCAAACCAGGGACACTTACGGAAGGGTTCTTGTAGCAGTGTGAATGCAGATGTGCTAGAACCCTAGGCGTGGAAAGTGGGTGTGCTATAGGCGCTTGTGTTAATAATGCTGCCGGTGCCACTGAAACAAAGGAGGTTGATTGCTGCCTCACGCCTTTTAAAATACACAAGACATTGGGTCTTTGCAAACGGAACGTAGCCTACTGATGCTTATTTGCATGTAGCGCCGATCTCATGTGGTCAAGTGGAGACACATTCTAAATACTGGTGTGAACAGATGCACTTAAAGCTGTCCACTGCAACCTGAGATGAATGCTAATGCATGGCCTGAACAGGGCGAACTAAAAGCTTACTTTAGGCACCCTAGCTGTAAAGGTTGAAGCTGGTAGGAGGGACATTATACTCACCAAGTACCACTGCTTGGCGTATTCAGGGTCCGTTGGCTCTATGCTGATATCCCGCTTTTCTCTCTTTCTTATCATCTGCTGCTCTGCCCACTGTACCTGGAGAGGACATCCACACACACACACACAGTACAAACACTTTACAGAGCAATCTCCCACGCAGGATTCTAAATCATGGACAATGGACTACTGTCTTAGAGCTGGTGTGGCAGTGTCTTTCCAGTCATACATAGTGGCAGGGCCCCAGCTGTGCTCAAATTAAGTCATAAACATAGTGCCAGAGAGATGTGAAGCAAATCTAATTTCCTTGATTCTTCACACGCAGGGGAGAGGTGTCTGCTGGGCGGAGAGATATTTGCGGGCTTAAATGGTCTAGAACCCTCTGTGCCATGCGTGGCTTGGCAACAGTGGGGGGTACACCAACATCTAAGAAAATAAAATTATAGTGTATTCAACATTGTCGTGTAAATGTAGCTTTTCCATCCATCTAAAGATGATGCCACCAGTCTTTTCAATATCCTAGACACTGCAGCCTTAATCTATTTTAATGTCTAGACTGGCAGCCATGTCAATATTTAATGTATTGATACTCTTTGAGGCCTATTCATACCCAATGTGTGACTGACTGCAATGTACGAGAATCAGACATGTCACACACTGTTCTTTCCCCTAAACATAACCATAAGCCATCCAAACCAATGCTTGTAACCACTCCACTAAGAAGAAAGAAACTTCACAATGTTGACTGAAGCAAAGATGTTGTGTGTTATAATCAATACACTGTGTAGTATTCTTGTGTGGCGGTTCCCCTACACTGGACTAAAGCCAAGATCACATCAGTGCTGCTGTATGACCAGACTATTGATGTGGATTTTGTTTTAAAGTCTACATTTTACATGCAATTGTAATTCAGGATATGACAGAATTGGCATTAAACATTCCTGTGACCTGATTTGTAGTTGGTTGGACAGTGTCCATCTTAGAGATTAAAGGTTATTTACCTTATAAAGTTTAACTACCGGTATATTAGTCATTATTCTTGAATATTCCCATAACCTTTGAATAGATCCACAAGATAGAAAGTTACAGTATCAAGACGTGACCAGAACACAACCATCGAATATGAGTCACCGCTGAGTTGCGTTTTCATTTGTTAAGTGTAATGCAAGGTCAGACTTGACTTCAAAAGCAGACCTTGACTTTCTGTGAAAGTGTTGCACTGTGTTTAAACAAGGATATATTTCCAGGATTTTGCTGTCGCGTGGCCCATGGCCAAACACAAACCTAAAGGAGAATGTGGACCTTGATAAAGGTTCTAGGGTCCTATAGAGGGCTTGTACAGGGGCTGGCCAACCTGTGAACGTAAACAGGGATTGGATTGTGAGTCTGTGCACAGCCTGGATATATAATGCACTATAGCGAGCCAACAGGGTCTTCCTATTTGGAGAACAGGGCCAGATATGCTCATTTTTGGTGCTGGGATCCTGGTGGAGAAACAGCCTCTGCTGTGATCCCAATCTCCCTATTTCTACTGTTTATGGACAGAGGAGATACATAAACCATGAGACCTCCACACCCAAATATATGCTGTTAGAGCTGCAGGCTACCTCTGCAGAGAGGAGAGGAGAGACAGAAAGAGAGAGAGGACTACAACATTACTCTGCGACCGGCAAATAGGCACAGGTGCAAAACATGCACATTTTTGTTGTGTGGCAAGTTATTGTAATGGTATGCTAATAATAGCCCATTAAAGTAAATACAAGTGAGAGAGAGAGAGAGAGAGAGAGAGAGAGAGAGAGAGAGAGAGAGAGAGAGAGAGAGAGAGAGAGAGAGAGAG
>JAODOY010004230.1:0-11071 GCA_025399855.1 Forbesichthys papilliferus
CAACTGTTAGTAAACAAGAGATAGGATGTAGGGGCCTGAAGAGTGTGTTCACAGATACCTTCCCCAGCAACCACGCCTAGCAAGAGGAGAGAACGGACATGGAGCCCCAGGATTGGGAGAGACACACAATAAACATCTGATGGGGAAACACTGTCTAGAATAATATCACTGGGCCGAGAGATAGTCCGGGCCAGACTTCTCAAACTTTTGATATTGCATGCTGTCAGTCAGTTAAAGGAAGTGTGGACCAGGGCCCTGTAAAATGTATTTGTGATCTACTATTATTATATTAAAGCTGATTTTGATAAACTTGGACACAAGTGTCTCCTCCTACTTCAACTCCATAAACGAACACGCTAGAACTGGGTGAGAAGACACCACCCATATTCCCACAGCATATATGTGCTTTACTGTAGTTCATATTATCCTACACTTGTTATTACAATCCTACTACTATTACGATCCTACTACTCTCTGGATAATAAAAGTACCTAAACGAAGTACCTAAACGACTTTACACTACAGTTCCAGCCTGTCAAAAGTTGGGGGGTGCTGCAGCGCCAGCACCCATCTTTCCCGTGCCCATGGAGTCAGGGGTAGACTAGTCTCAGCCTCTTCTGTTCATTAGCACTGCGTCACATAAGCAACTCCACTTAAGGAAAGGCTAGCTCTGTGAGACTAGGGGTAGACTATTGGTTGCCTAATTCAACTGGCCTATTAGTTTTATTTAGAACAGTTCATAATTTAATCTACTCGACCCACAATGAACATAGGCCTATAGTCTCTTTACACAGAGAGCCATCCTCTTATTGTGCATGCAGAGGCTGTGATACATTTTTGGCCATCATAAACTTGCATTTAAACAGTGTATTGTCCATATAAAGGAATTTCAACAGATTAAAAGAACTGAGTGAACTAATATATTAATATAACCCTCATGAATAAAAGCAAGTAATGTTGAGGCAAAAGCAACCTTTGAGTTAAATGTAAGAGGCTGTGATCAATTTTTGGCAGTCAAAAACATGCATTTAAACATTGTATTGGTCCTTTATAGAGCACAAGAGGAGAGAGAGAGAAGCTGGCGCTGTTGGACTGTGATTACTCCAAGCAGCATCTGAGAATACATTACAACATTATATATAAATCGCAAAATTTGTTGCTAGTCGCTTTTTAGAAATAGTCGCTAAAAAGGTCTGAAAAGTCACTTAACCTAGACCGAAACTGAGACGCACTGACCTTATTGTCTGTAAAATTAGATTTACAACATGTTGTCTTATCACTGCCTCGTGTCAATCCAGATATAACTGTCCTGGTGCCGAGGGACTAATCATACATGGTAATTTACAAAATACATAAATCAATCAATATTTAAAGTAATCTGAGACTATCTATACTATCTATCCTACTATAAGTCAATAGTATAATTAGGTTACTTTGTTATAATAATTTAGTCTGCAATGATAGCCAAAATAGGCCTAGTATAGAGTCCTAATAGGCTAAATGTTGTTCTTAATGTTAACATTAGGCTATTTCTAAAATGGTAGCCTATATATATTACAGTAGCCTAAACTCATCTTTAAAAGTAATAATTATAATAATATATGGCCTAACATAATGATATTATATCTGCAAGTTTGACATAGAAGCATAATTTGACATTTAGCAGTTTAACCCCGATTCAATTTCACCGTAGCACATTAGCCGAAAATCGCCCAATATTAATTTCTATCAGAAATATTTTTGGACTGATATCAACCTTTTTGAACAGGCTAAAAGTTATATAAAAATTACAATAATTAATTACATATATTTTTTTAGACAAATATGAACATTATGTGATTTGCATATTGATGACACACTGTGAACTAATTTATTAATAAACTCTATTTATTTGACAAAACTTTATTAAATACAATAACTTTTCTTTGCAGTCCAGAATAGTCTTCTGTCAGTGGACTCTATGTGCGGGCAATGTCATAGTTGGCCACAAACCAATCACAGGTCATTTTTATTGCTAGAAAAAAGATACAAAAATATAGTCAACTATAAGTCTATGTGTAAATTCTACCATATACAACGTATGAAATTCATAAACTCTGACCTTCTTTGAGAGGTGTGAAGGTGAAATGGGGCAAGTAGCTTCTTAGCTTGGCATTGCTAGCTGTCTTTTTGTGCTGACCATCTGACTTAGTGGTGTCAAACTTGTGTGAGGAGTTAAGTTTAATTCATCACATTTTCATCAGATTTTACGGCTGAATGTGGCAAAAACAACAACTACTTTCTAGTGGTGTTTCAAAGTGATCACTTGACAAATAAATCCAATCTGACCTTAGATTATAACTTTGAATATCTGTTGTGATATAGCCTAACAAGATGAATCCAAAAATGAGATTACAGTTGATGACCTATACCAGTTGGCTATTTTTTCTCTGTCCTACAGATAAAATACCAAGTGTCAACAAACAGTGAAAGGATACAACTATTGGTCCTTTGAAGTCCAGTGATTCAGCAATCATTTCCACAGCCTCCTTGATCATGACCTCATTGTCCTCTAGCAAAGTGTAAACAAGAGTCCGAAGGTGTGGATGTAACAAAGAGAGCATGGTTTACATTTGTGTCACACACCTGTCAAACGCAAAGGACAAGATGCAGCTATAACACATTACTATTCTCACCAGTGAGGATGATAGGATCGACCTCTTTATATTCCCTTAGCACCCAGAGGAAGAGACGGCCTATGTCCTGAAAATACACACACATACACACACACAGTTTTTAAACTTACAAAATAGGTTATAGCCTTCATGGAAATACTGATCTGAAGTTCTTGTGGAATATTTTGGCAACAGTTTTGACCTGTTGTTGTCACACACCACACCACCTCCCACCCTCCCAGGCACCCACACAAACACACACACACACACATGCATGCAGACAGATACACACACCCTGTATAGCTGTAGTCTACTGTACCAGAGAATAAATGAACTGTCTCCTGGGAGTACCAGTACCCCATACAGTCAATGGAGTTCCATCCCCTGAAATTAAAAGGAAAGTTTTAGGTGTGTGTGGAGAAAGTCAGAGTTTTTAGAAGCAGTAGGACATGATACTGATACTGATAATCAGCATTTTGATTGCTGTTAGTGGAGCAACATTCATATTGTAATTCCTGTAACATCACTACAAGCCTCTTTAAAGGAAAATATACTTTTCCCTCAGGTCACATAGCCAGTTAGGGGCTGTGCTTGGCTAATACTTTCATATTGCTCCTGTCCTATGGCATAGGAATCTAAATCACGTCAATGCTGCAGGCATGTTATTGAGTCGTGATTGCAGGTATTCAATTACCCTTCAGCATAACATATCTTGCAGAATTCTACTGTAGCCTCGTGAGACCATCCAGAATTAGTCTGGATATCTTGAAATGGTTGCACTTTTGTCTGAACCACAGTGGCTCTGACAAGTCAGCGTTGCCATAGAAAATCACAGTTCATCCAATCACCTTCCAAGTTTTTGTTTTAAAATGCCTGCCCTTTTCTAAAACAGTTTCAGTGGACGCCTACCCAGATGCTTAACAAACATCTGGTGTGTAACCACCTGGCATATGCCACTTTACAGTAACTATAATGCAATGATAAAGATAACTGCACTATATTTGCTTTATTGCTCAACTTTATTGCTCATGTTCCTAATCTTCATTGCATTAGCCATTGACCTGTCCTAAATACTAAATAGCTGCCAAAAATGGCAGCAGGCATACAGGTAGGTCTAAACACACATTATTCTTCTATTTTGAATATAGGACAGGGTTTTTGCAATCCTAATTTATGATTACTTACTTGGGAAATCCCTGAATTATGATGATTCTGTAATAGCTATATTCTTAACCTAAGGT
Source organism: Forbesichthys papilliferus (assembly GCA_025399855.1). NCBI lineage: Eukaryota > Metazoa > Chordata > Actinopteri > Percopsiformes > Amblyopsidae > Forbesichthys > Forbesichthys papilliferus. The sequence continues at coordinate 3,896 of JAODOY010004230.1, forward strand.
AAGATTGGATCTTTTCCTAGAAGGAGTTAGGAAACATGTTTCTATAATAACAAAAATCATATATATATATATATATAAAGCTCCTGTAATATGTCCCCTGGTATCTATGCAACAGGTGGGCTATATAAACGCTTATTTTGATACGCTGCTGGTTTATTTTATCTTTTGAGGCACCCCAAATACCACGCATAACGCATTCCAATATATAGGCTAATTTCTAAGAATACCTTTTGTTCCTTCTCTTCTATGTGGCCACACCTGAAATATCTGCCTTCCGAGACATTATAAACCCATTTACTACCAACGTAACACTAACATATGCTACCACTAACACTAAAATATGCTTGCACATATGTTGCAACAGATGTCCAGTTAAGGCCTATATATAAAATAAATAATCTATCTTGCAATGATCCTTATCACTCCATTAATTCACCTGCTATGTGCCTAGATTATAATGTATCCTCAATTTTTTAACAGTATTTAACAGGAGCTTTAGAGCGGGAATACAACCAATAATATAGACTTCCTTTTTGTTCAGTTTTAGGCAGACCTACATATTCTGATAACTAAAATCTGAGACATGTCTAGAACCTGCTGTGTGACGGGATGCACTACTAAGGTAAAGAACCAAGAACTAAGTTTGTACAGCTGTCGAAGCGAAACAATTAGACAAAATGTATAGTAAATACAAGCAGAGCGTGGGGAAACTATAGGCCCACGTGAGCGAAACACAATCTGCTTTGACAATATGCTAAATTACGCTAAAAACAGTCAATATTTCACCATGTCAGATAATTGTTTTGTCAAACAGCAGCTTTTTTTGCATTTTGACTATGAGTTGAAAGCAATTAAATGTGATCTTTGGTTAATGCTCTTGCATAGCTTGTCAAGTCACTGGACTCCATAATACCTCTCTTGCGAAACATATGTGTGTCATCATTGTTTGTATTGTAAATGTACCACATGTACCACATGTTCTGCCTACTCCAGCGATGGTCTTCAGCATATACAGTCCACAGTAATATTACTCATACTGCAGCTACACTTTTAACACTTTCAACAGAAAAGAAATTGCATAAACTATTTGTGAGAGTGTTTGTGAGAGGGTGTGTGTGTGTTTGAAAGTATGAAAACAATCTGTTTTTTTTACCTATTTTCATTTGGACAATCACTTTCATTAGCACAAACATCTGTGTATAATAGGTGTCGCTACAATCTAGTTATGCAATACTACGTCTGATGGCATTGCATATTTTATACCGTATTTTCATAAATGTATTAATAATTGAACCTTGAGAATATAATCAATGCCTAACTAATTGTAATATAACGACCAGATTTCTCTGTTTTTTTTATTGGATTGCTATTTTAGGATGAAAGTCACACATGGGCTCTGGTGTCACATACAAGTTTCTATGCACATTCATCATAAGAATGCTTATCCGCCCAGGTTTCAGTTAAGGGTTACTTTACTACTAAATTAGCATTACACAAGACAAACGTTAATGTTCCTGATGACATCAAGAAAGCTCCAACAATAGGAAGGCGTTCACAGGAATGTTGAGCACAGCCCGTTGTTCTCAAATTCCAAATAGATTTATCCTACAGGTGGGCAGGTTTGGCTAGTTTCATTGTCATCGTTTGTTTACTTACTTTTTGCCTCGTATGTCTTGTTAATTAGTGCCGACAGCACATGTCCATTTGGTATGTTAAAGTTATCATGTGGTCCGAACACATTAGTTAGGATAACTGATGTGTAACAATGGCCATACTGTTTCTGGTATGCTCTGTGAGAACACACACACGCCCACACATGCACACACACACACACACAAACACACATATTTTAATTTAACATTCATTATAACAAAAAAGTGATTTAATTGTTATATTATTAGATTTGACTGACAACATGATTACTAGCATAAAACCATTTAAGATAAAGTTACAAAAGAAAGCAATTGAGTACAATGTCTCCATCATAACAAACACATCCTGACACCACGCCCCTGCTGGCTCAAGCTCACCTATTCTGAACATCAATCATCCTTTTTGCATAGGAGTAACCAAAGTTGGACTCATGAGGTGGACCATTGTGTATCTGTGACAATTTGGGAATTACAGCAATGATATTAAAACCCAATACTTATTCAAATAATGAACATATTCTTTGTAGTCAATGTCTTCACATGTATACACACGTAATAACTTAATGTGGTAAAACGTATATGAAAAATGTCTTATCAGATGGCAAGATGGTAAAATAACTGCCACACACTAGTACACATCTAAAATAGATGTATGATATTAGCTAATGAACGTTTAGCTTTTTCTTTAATATTCAGTCTCTGTACCATGCCATTGGCACCAATGGTACCACAATACAGTACCATTAACCCTCCTAATAATAAATGTCAGTATTTCACACACATACATTAATTACTTATGAGTATGAGGATATACTTAATTAATATGTAGGCCTAGTAAAGTAAGCCAAATATTATAAGCATTTATTTTCAGCCACATACTATTTTATTTGAGTTGGTATTACAACTGTGTGTGGTTGTGTGTGTGTGTGTGTGTGTGTGCATGTGCGTGCGTGCGCAAGTGTGTGTGTATGTGTGTGAATATAAATACTAATTTTACCTACAGTATATCCTGTGCATGGGACATTTAGGCAGGGCCAGATAGTTAACAAAACAGCTAATGTTGTTTATGACTATTCGCTTGTATGTACACTTATAGCTGTAACCCTGTGCCACATTTCAAATATCTGTTTAGACAAAGATTAGACCCTGTGTCATATCCATCCCTTAATGCAATAGGTGGTAGTTATTCTTAAGACAACAGCATTGACAATCAATATGCATTAACAATCAATAAACACAGTGGGTTATTGATAGAACTACAGTTAAATGGCACAAGCATAGTCTCTATGGTCAGACTCACCATGGTCTCGTCGATCGGATAGGTGGTTTTGTCTGGGAAGATGCAACTGGACAAACAAGACACTACCTTGGTGATACCCATTTCATGTGCTGTATTTAGAACATTGTCGTTGATCTTGAGGTTATCCCTCTGTGAAAGTATCACAACGAATAGAGTACAGTCTACTGGCAATGAGATTAATTGATGGAAGCAATTAATCTCATTGCCAACATTTCAATTTCAAGTTAAAAAGTACAAAATAAGAATTACATAGATCTTCAGCATAACATACAGTAGTTGTATAATATACTTTCTCACCAGAAAGTGCAGATTTTCTCTCAAATGTTGATACAGCCCTCCTACTTTGGCTGCAACATGGATGACATGAGTAGGGCGATACTTCTCAAACACAGCCCTTGTCTGTTCAACATCTCTGTAAAATGATGTGCACATAGTCTTATCTCATAGTCATATCTAACCAATGTTCTTGTTGCGTATTGGGAAACTGCACACAGCATGAGTATTACATTTAGTTATTACTAGTGTTTATAATCTGTTTTAACTACCGGTGTGCTGTGGCTTTTATTTTCCTTGGGAGGTCTAAAATCATTGTTGCCTTAATGATAATTAAATTATTTATAATCTGGACATATCAAAGAAAAAGGTGACAGTTATATTTGTCCACCGTGCTTGATGAACTTACACAAGATTGGCCTCCTTAGAGGAGAGAAAGAACCACTCTTCTCCCTCTAGTCGTCCACCTTTCAACACTGCATGTTCAATTGCTTTGCCTACCAAACCAGATCCCCCCGTGACAAGGACACGCATCGGAGTGCTATTGTTCTGTGCAGTCATGGCTAATCTTCTGGACAGGATACGGCTCACCTGCAGGCAGTTTGAGAAACAACTAACAACCACACATCCAAAACAACTACAAATATTTCGTGTTTTTTTCCCCTTGTTACACATTATTCATGTTTTATTAGCAACTGCTAAGACACTTTTAATTTGTTTTTTAAAAGTCTTAAATAAACCCCCTTAACTATATAAATCAGTAATAAGACTAATTCTATCAACAACAGCAACAATGATAATAGTTATACAATTCATTATATTAAAATAGCGAGAAAAACTTACTTATTGGAATCAACTACCCCGATAAACGTGTAGGAACAGACTGTTGGCAGACACTGACTGTCACTTTGCATTAATACAAATGGTTGACTGGTGGGTAGGTGAATACGTACTGTAGGTTGGACTACCTAACAAAAAAAAAACAAAAAAATGAATTGAACAGAACGTTAAAGAATAATGAGATACTGCCACCTGCTGGCACATTGTCACGGCCAGGTAATAAGTATTACCATGCGTTTTTACATTTTATGTATTGTTATTCTATATTTATTTTCTGTTGTTTATAGTCGCACACAACTTGCTTTCTTTGTAATATAATATCACATTGAAGGTTGAAAAACGAAGTGAGGGAGTACCCGATGTCATTGAAAGGCTGGGTGTTTATATTTTGAATTAATTCAAGTGACAAAAGCTCACTCCAGACCGGCTCCACCGTTAACTAAAATGCTCGTTATACTACCTCTAAACACATGATGTCGCTGTAAACTTAAATGTTTTACTGGGTTAGACGGTGACATTGACGCAAGTGAATATGCATGACATCTGATTCAAATCCGATTCAAAACGCCATACATTTATAAATCGTCCGCTTAACATATTGCAAATAAAATACTATCCTCACAAGGCTTTTGACACAGTGCCTATTTTTACATGCAGGCAATTTAATTGCTTATTTTGAATATAAATAATAAACAGAAGCCTTTACACTTAGGGAAGTGGGTGAAGGTTGTAAATTGTGTTTAAGCATATATAGTATGATTATGCAATTTAATTAAACCTCCCATTTTGGATATATCCATAAATCTGTGTGCAACCTTATTACATATTAAATTAAAATGACGGTAGTATGGTATAATGTATTTAGGATAGTAAAGAGGAAGACAGAAGAGAAAAGCATTATGGGGTGTCACGAGTCAACCAGGTCCCTTTGCCACCTAGTTCCTTCCCCTCCATTTTGCGTGTGTGTGTGTGTGAGTGTGTGCGCGTGTGCGCGTGCACAATCATCTCCCAGGCCAGTTTCCTGCTCCTGAGCCAAGGACCAAACACGTTTTCCTGCTATCTACATTCTGTATGTCGATTTTCCAGTAATGGTTTAGTGCTGTTTTATATTGCTATTTATTAAGTGTATGGCAACATTTGATTTTGTGCTTCCTCAGAACCCCACGTTTCCTACCCAGTTCACAGGCTAGGGTTTTGAAACACGACTGATGAGAAAGGAGGACATTTTCTACGCTGGACTCTCGAGACCCTCAGAGGTGCCAACTAACAGTAATGCATTTTGGCATAATAAGTTTGCCCAGCATTACTGATAATTCAGGTTGACAGTAGATTTTTGCTATAATATAGACTGATTTTTTTGTCTGTCAGTCTTAGTCAGTGTCTTATTAGAGAGAGAGAGAGAGAGAGAGAGAGAGAGTGCTGCTAAACCTCTGCGACCTGGTGAGCTTGCGTTTGAGAAGCAGGTTCACCGGGGGCATAGTGAATGCATGCATGCCATTGAATTATCCAGCCGAATGAATCATTGAGTCACATCAATCCTCTGAGGCTCCTCGTCTCAGTGCTCACATTTGAAAATATGACAGAGAAAAACACAACAACAATAAACCAATCTGCTCCACTCCTTAAGTTTGTCCAAGCGATACAGTATTTCCTGCACCTTCAGAATGTCCACAACCACAAAATGTGCATGGGACATACTGTGTATCTGCACAGATGCATTGTAATCCTATAGTTTTATTTCACAAGTGTGCCACCCTTTTTGCTGTGTGTTTTGCAAAAATATGTGGAGAAATTATAGATCCTTGCATTTTCAAAAAAGAGGCTTTAGAGTTCTGACAAGATCTGAAGTTCTGAAAACCCTTTTCTGTGTTTAAGTGCAGCATTTGGGTATATCTGGTGTGCCTATCAACTCACAAAAGCTGAAAAAGACCATTCAGTGAGTTTGTTTTTGGCTGCCTATGTTATGAAGCATGTGTTCAAATGAATTGTTTCAATTTGCTGGTACTTCGATGTAGATAACCCTTCATTGCATTAATACTATCTCCTTATTTTCACCCATGGCTTTCTAATGGCGCCATTGTTGTTAATCTTGCAAGCATTGCACTATAATTCTAATGCGCTATCATTAGACTATGAATCAAGCTAAGCTCGTGAACCGCTCTGTTGTCGGCTGCTCTGCAGCATGCATCAAAGCCTCATGAAACTACATCAAATAAAATATAGCTTAGTGACGTTGACGTTTACCAAAAACATAAGTCTACGCGTAGCATTTGATTGCCAGCACTATCAGCGAGTGTCATGCATGTGACATGTAACACGACAACACACTTTATGATATCTGTATGGACTGTATCGTTATAGTAATAGTAATCTGATTAGAAATTTGTAAGTAAAATATTGTCTTGTCTTGTCTTGTGTGGCCTAGGATATTCATGTGTATGGCTTTTATGGTGTGACGGCAAATAAGTGTCAGTCCATTTTTGACATAGCTATATGTGTCAATATCCCATAGCGAATGTTTAAAGGTGGGAAACACCACTACACACAATGCCATCATAGGCATGCACACACACAAACACACACACACTGCAATGTGAATACCAGGTCTCTAAACACTATCTCACACACAAGTTGGGTGTCCAGGTGAGAACCCAATGGGCTTGCTGCTGGAGAGGTGCCTTCTGTAGGCCTACACCCGTGCTGTAAGGAGAAACCACATGGCTCATGGGACAGAAGGCTGCAACCCCTCCTCAAATCCTTCAGTTCTGAAGGGCAAGAGATCATTTCACACATCAGACCATGGGTGTAAACACACACACGCACACACGCACGCACACACGCACACACACGCACACAAACACACAATGAGGCTATGGGCTATAAAAGCTCTTATGTACCGAATTACGTAGGTACAGCATACATGCAAAAGCAGACGCTTTGGTGACAGTGAGTATTAAAAAAAACAGATAGGGGTTACACCTCTTGCTCAAGGAAAGTAGCTTGCATGTGTGTGGAACAAAAACAAATGTCTCTCTATGTCATGGCTTGATGGCCCTGCCATGCTTCCTGGGGTTTTCCTTCACTCCCTTGTCTTGTCATTACACACACCTG